>CBVK0100387076.1:0-18782 GCA_900067695.1 Picea abies | reverse complement strand
TCATCTTCATATGGAAAATATCATCACCAACAAACAAAGGAAGTCAATTTGCAAACCCAAATTGGATCAGAGAAGAAAAAATAGAGAAATAGTGAGCATGTACCCAAAACCATGTTAATGAATAAGAAACTTTCTCTAATACAAATGATATGGGAAATCCCACACATAGAATATTTCTAAAAACACAATGCAAAATACAAAATATCGCACTAAATTTTATTAATCCAAACACAAACTTGTATATATTTACATAAAAAACAAACTACCTCGACAAACTAAGAGGCAAGATCCTAAGAAATAACAATGAAAATACAATAATGTATCTAGTTGGTGATAAGATCTCAACTAGTCACAATAATATGAGACCAACTCAACTATTTCTTGAAAATAGGAAAGAAAAAAGATTAGGCATGTCAAGGCATGGAAAGGCATGGAATGGCATGTCAAGGCATGGAAAGGCATGGCAAGTCAAGGAAAGGTTAGTCATGGAAAGGAAAGGCAAGGTAAGGAAAGGCAAGACAAGGAATATTTTACCCTTTTCTTGTTAATGTCGTATCTAGGATTTCAATTCTCTTAATTTAGGTATAAAGAGTACAATATGTTGAATGCCTTTTGGAAATAACCTGGAAAATACTCTTCTAAAGGGATATTCAACATTAAAGAACCCTATGGTCTCACAACCTAATTCCATCAAATGACCAAGGAGAGTATATGGAGAAACATATGGACAACCAGCTTATGGAAAAAAATAAGTACTTCCCTCTATTTAATGGCCCACAAACACATGCTAACATGGGAAAACCTAAAAAAAAAGAGGATTCATAGGGCCTTTCATCTTCCCATTATGTATCCAAGCTAAGGAGACCATGGAACACCTATTGAACCAATGCCATTTTAGTTTGAATATATGGGATCATGAACCTCAAGTGATGTGCACATTGGACCATCATAGAGACAATGTTCCCAACAAAATCTCCAATTGCGTCTCTCAACCTACAAAAATGCCATTCTCAATAGAATTTGACATCTCTTCAGGGATGATTTTAGGGGCTAAATTTCGCTAATGGGCTAATTTTCCATGGTTTTCCCAAGACAAGTTTCACTATTCCAAAAATGATTCACACAAATTCTATAGGATAAAATTATTTTAATTTAAAATTGGCAAAATTTTATACAAACTAAATAAAATCCTTATAAATTTGAATATTTTTACAAAAATATTGCCAAACATTTTATAGTTGGAATGTTAAGGATTAGTAATATTCGCCAAGGTTTCTACATTTTAAAATAAATTTCCATCCTTAAAATCATCCTTGCATCTCTTTCTAGGCTTCATTCTATGGCATATCTAGAAGCAACATAATAGAATAATTTTCCATTCACTTTCATCTCCTTCCACTACTATTTGGCTTAAAATTCATCACAACATTGTGGAAACTATGAGGAAAATGAAATGGTCGACTGATGAAATGAAGTGTGAGGGCAGTGAACAAGCCATCTTAAATGAATGAGATCTATGTATTTCTCTATCTATCGATCTTCCTCAACCTTGTCTTCTAGTCCAAAGAATCCCAAACAAATGGCATCTTCCTCCCTCTGGATTCATCAAATTAAATTTTAATAGAGCCTCAAAGGGTAATCATAGCTCTGTAGTCTTTGGAGTTTCCTTTCGTGACAATCAGGGATTCCTCTGTCACATCCTAGCCAAGAATATTGGGCATAATTCCAACAATGTTGTTGAATTATGGGCTCTCACTAGCGAAATCAAAACAATTATCTAGCTTTGCTTCCATCAACTAATTGTGGAAGGGGAATCTCAAATAATAATAAGCATGCTATCTAAACTCAAAAATGGCTCAGAGTCGGCCAAAATTTCTCTGAGCTGGAGGCTTCTAGGAAGCTTGGAATCTCTGAAGAATATGATCTTTCCTCATATGGTCATTATTCCCTCACATATTGACAAGGAGGCCAATAATATAGCAGACAAGTTAGTCATTGCAAAAATTGATAAAAGATAGGGTGACCTACATTGTAGCTCTAATCAATTCCTGGTGCACCCCCTTTTTCGAGAATGTGTAGCCCTGGAAACATAGGATGAATCCTCCCTATATGGGGTGATATCCACTTTCTCATGACCAAACATGTGGATAGCATATTCCCTTCCAAGTGCTCTCTCAAGGATCCTTCTAAGCACATGGAAGGGACATCACATTTAAACACATATAGACACATTACTCCAACTCTAAGTTCACATCAGGATACGATGGAAAAAGAAAGGCTCAATGGTACAAGGATAGTAAATCACCGTCACTTCCAATGCATGACCTCAATTATGGTCTCCTATTAGCATTTACGAAAAAGCAGTAAACATAGGATAACTAGGAAGGGTGGTGGATATATTCATGTTTTGTTGATCGTTTGGAAACCCATTCTCACTAGTTGTAAGAGAATTTTGGACTCAAACTCTATGTTATCCTCTCTTGGTGTGTCTTTGTGCTCTATGTTTTCAATGTCCTGACGGTGGTCTTCAGTCCTTAGGATCTCAACTAGTCACAGAAATATGAGACTACCTCAACTAATTCTTGAAACTAGGAAACAAAAAAGATTCATCACTCTCCAAACCACAATAATACTCTCCATCCAAACTAAAAAGGACAAATACATATGCTAAGGTTAAGGACTTGAATCCCTATCACTAGGCATCTCATCTAGTCATCAAATAGCCACCACACTATATACCATTGTTGTACACAACACTGGGAATATTTTACCCTTATTTTCTTAATGACCCATCTAGGATTCCAATTCTCTTAATTTAGGTATAAAGAGTCCAATATGTTGAATACCTTTTGGAAATAACCTGGAAAATAATCTTCTAAAGGGATATTCAACACTAAAGAATCATATGGTCTCACAAACTAATTACATCAAATGAACAAGGAGAGTATATGGAGAAACATATTTACAACCAACTTATGGAAAAGGATAAGTACTTCCCTCTATTTAGTGGCTTACAAATGCATGCTAACATAGGAAAACCTCAAAAAAAGAGGATTCATAGGGCCTTCCATCTTCCCATTATTTGTCCAAGCTAAGGAGACCATGGAACACATATTGAACGAATGCAATTTCAGTTTGCATATGTGGGATCAAGAAGCTCAAGTGATGTGCACAATGGACCATCATAGAGACAATATTCCCAACACAATCTCTAGTTGGCATCTCTCGAACTACTAAATGGTCATCCTCAATAGAATATAACATCTCTTTCTAGGATTCATTCTATGGCATATCTAGAAGGAACATAATAGAATTATTTTCCATTCACTTTCAACTCCTTGGACTACTAGTTGGCCCAAAATTCATCACAACATTGTAGAAAATGTGAGGAAAAATAAATGGTGGACTGACAAAATGAAGACTGAGGGAAGTGAACAAGTCGTCTTAAACCAAGGGTGGTGGCTATATTCATGTTTTTTTCAAGGTTTGGCAACCCATTCTGACTAGTTGTAGGAGAAGGTTGGACTCAACCTGTATGCTATCTTCTTCTGCTTCTTCTGCTTCTTTTGCTTCCTCTTCTTCAGATGATTCAGATTTTGCATCATCCAACTCAAGCTCTATTTTCTCAGGTTTGTCTTGCGTTGGTAGGAATTCCTGTTTGGACACATATTTTACCTCTCTGAAAACAACATCTCAACTGTAAACAGTTTTCTTGGTTTCTAGGTTCCAAAGCTTATAACCTTTCACACCATCTTTATAACCAATAAAGATACACTTTTCATCTTTATTATCTAGCTTACTCTTATTTTCCTTTGGAACATGTACATAAGCATCACAACCAAACACTCTAAGATGTTGAAGAGAGGGTTTGTTTCCAAACCATACCTCATTTGTATTTTTATCATCCAACGTTGATGAAGGTGATCGATTGACTAGGTAACATGTTGTACCCACTGCCTCTACCCATAATTCTTGTCCTAACCCGGCACTGCTGAGCATGCTCCTTGCTTCTTTCATCAGTGTCTCGTTCATCCTTTCTACAACTCCATTATGTTGAGGAGTGTATGGAGTAGTCTTCATCGTTGCTATACCACACTTCTTACAGAATTATTCAAATTCATTTCCACAGAATTCTCCACCATTATATGTTCTCAATACCTTTATTTTCTTCTCTGTCTGATTTTCTACCAAAGCCTTAAACTCTTTAAATTTATCAAATTCCTCATATTTCTTTCCAAGAAAATAAATCCACGTGTTCCTTGAAAAGTCATCTATGAATGAAACATAATACATAGATTTACCTAGGGATGGAACAGGAATAGGTCCAAACACATCACTTTGTATCAAATCTAAGATCCCCTTTGCTCTTGTAGCACCAGATGGGAATCTTACTCTATTATGTTTACCATATATGCAATTTTCACAAAAATCAAAATACAGAGTGAAATTAGACATACCTTTAACCATACCTTTACCGTGTAGTGTTCGAAGGCCCTTTTCTCCAATATGTCCCAGTCTTTGATGCCACAACATGGTCTTCTTTTCTGGGATAGTATTGGTCTTTTCTCCTTCATTTTTCTGCTCAAGGACAACAGAACTGTTACACCCATTAGTATAAGTTCTTCCCAACAACTTGTACAGAGTTCCACAACGAACTCCCCTCATCAACACCATTGCTCCTCGTACCATCTTGCAAGTGTTCTTTTCAAATACAATTTTCACTTCTGCATCACCCAACTTGCTTACAAATATTAGGCTCCTGGCTAGTTTTGGAATGTGTAGAACCCTAGGGAGATTTCTAATCCTTCCATTTTTTAGCAGAAACTTAACCCTTACACGTCCCAATATTTTTTCTATCAATTCATCTCCTAGGAATACATCACCACCATCATATTTTTCATATTCAGAGAACCACTCCTTGTGAGGAGTCATATGGTATGATGCACCTGAGTTGATCAACCATACATCATGGTCTACATGTGTACTTGTAGATGCTAGGTAAACATCACCTCCTTCTTCAGTGGAGGTTTTCGCCTCTATGGAAGAGGTAATATCAAATACCTTTGGTTTTTCAACCTTCTTCATGCAATATTTCTTATAATGCTCTATTTTACCACACTTCCAGCATTTCCTCAAAGATTTTCCTGGAGACTTAGATTTACCTGTAGATTTAGATCTCCATCCCAAAGGCTTACCACGGTTTCTGTCTTGGGTATGCCCTCTTACAAATAAAGCATCTGTATTGTGACCATCCAATATTTTTCACCTCATCTCTTCAAATAACAAGGATACAACTACATCCTCATACTTCAATGTAGATTGAGTGGTACTACCTATTGCTACAACCGGATTATCGTAATATTAACAGATCCAAGTTGACTTACCAGAGCATTAAAGGAATTATATGTTCTATCACAGAATCTCCATCTTCCATCCTAAGATGATACAACTTCTTTTGAAGAAATAACTTGTTTACCAGGGACTTTGATTGATACAAATTCCCTAAATTATTCCATAGTTCCTTGGCTATAGATTCTCCTGAGACATTCAACAACACTGAATCTTCTAGGAAAAGTCAAATAGTACTCCTTGCTCTTCTGTCCAACTTGTCCCAATCTTCCTCCGACATACCAGTAGTTAGTGTACTAGTAGTTTGTGTACTAGTAGGTTGTGTACCAGTAGCTTGTGTGCTAGTAGATGGTGTACGAGTAGGCTGTGTACCAGGATCCACAACGATCCATTATTCTTTGTCTACAAGAAGGTCCTCCATCTTGAGCTTCCATAGCTCAAAGTTTTTACCATTGAACTTCTCTATCTCGATTCTAGATGAGCTCACCATTCCTCTTTCTTTACTCGAATATCCACTGCAAAAGATCCCACTAAACCTAGGTTTATCACAGACCCAAGATAAACTTGATCTATCAAGGTTGAGCCAAACCCTCAACAACAAAGGCGTCCCTCTGAATCCATAAATGAGCTCTGATACCACATGTAAGTTTTAAACCTACGAAGTAAAGAAATGCATATAGATTCTTAAGCAAGACAAAAGTTAATCAATGGCTCATACATAGAGTACACAGAGATTTTATACCGAAAACCTTCAACTGGGAAAACCTTTCTTATATTCATTATATGGAATTTCACCATTCACCATACAATATATACAATGTTTTTAGGTATTCCGTAGACACCAAAACCCTAATCTCTTAATCCGGGATTAATTTACAAATCCGCTAAAAAGGGATCGTCAGACACAGTTGTCGAACCTGACGTGCCCACACACACACATGTAAAGAGTATAACACATACCCAACACTCTCATTGTAATTCTATATTTGTAGAATACCCCAAACCATGCCCTCACTTCCAAAATGACCAAACAATGAATAATTGTTTACATAAAATTTCTTAATATAATTTTTATAATATGACTATTGATATATTAAATGTTGATGTAATTTGGGGAGAAATTTAATTATAATATTAACACAGTGATAAATGTTATTTTTCACTTAAATACATTTAGGTGACAAATGTTAGGTGAGTGTAATGAATAAGTGCAAAGGGCAGATTAGGACTGCTCTAGAGGAAGATTCACAAGGTACCTTCCACTTCTTTCACAACACCTCGCTTGTGCTTGGAGTTCCTTTACATAATTTCCTTACTAGATTTTGAATGTGTGGGCTACAAATGCAATAAATTTTCTAATTTTATATCTTATTGCGTATAGAGATAGCGATGTCGATTGGGTATAGTGTGTTTGTCAACTATATAGTCAATGATCCCTTGTCAATGTGACATTCTATCAAATATTTTTCAATTGATAAGAAAGTTGGATCAAAATTCAAATGAGGAGACATTTAAATTGCTCCTAGAACAAGTATAGGGAGCGAATATTGAAGCAATAACTATTGGGGCAATCTTTATTTAGCTATCTCTATAGGAAACCTTGTTAGAATCTGTTAGCGATTTTTCTTGTAAAGGGGGGTTAAAATGCAAAAGGGATGGGTTAAAAACCCACTTACCCTATGTTCAGGACACAAAATGCACCTGTGGTTAAGTGGCAAGCAATTCTATATGGCAGGGATCTGCACACCCGGATCAACAGCGCACATCGAATTCCGGAGCCCCCCCACCTTTTTACCTTTAAGCAGAGGGGGGGGGGGTTTGGAATCAAGGGCGCACCCCTCCAACGGCTATGAGCGAAATGCCTGGATCAACGGTGCGCAAGGTGATTTCGGACCCCCACCCCCCCCCCCCCCCCCCCCCAAGTAGTTATTGAGGTAGTTGGTGGTGGTTAGATATTGCCTCCGACATAATGGGAAAGTCCAGTGATGAATTAAAGGCACGTCGATTCACCCACGGAACTATCAGGAGTTCGATTGCATCTGCCATAGGTGCACGATCATTCAGAGACTGCAGGTGCAGATTGTCATAAGCCATGCAGATGCAAATTTTTAATGCAACGCCTTTATCTTGTTGTTATTGTTGTTTTGAGTATATCTAGGCGTTTTCGCCATTTTTGTATCTATCGATGGTAGAGCAAAGCTCCCAACTCTAAAGTTTTAACAACCACTCTGGTTTCCTGGTTGTGCATCTGTATCTGAGATTTCTTGTTTTATGACAAACAGTTTCTTTACTCCGTCTATGTTTTCGTCTCATACCAGAGAGTTCATGATCAAATGATTCACATGAATTGTTAAAGTTATGTTATGATAAAGGATTTTTCGTTGCATTATTGTATTCCCTGGTCTTCTGTGTTTGAATATAAAAGGATCTTATGTTTGGACGCTTTCTTCACCAGTCTGTTAGGAACTTGATGTTTATGATAGACCCTCACACTCTTCTCATATAAGTCTTCCCCCTGCTCACCCTTATTACAACTCACTGTCTGAAGTTTATCTAAGACCTCACTTGCTCATGCATGCCTGGCCTAGTTTCAGAGTTGAGATGATATTGTTCTGAGTTTACTTCCATCTGATCATCCTTTATAAACAAATCGTGACATTAAACTGATGGGTGTCAAGCTCTTCTCCTGCAAGCAATCCAGGAGTGACTTTCGACGCTAACATTTCTGGTGCCGTTGCCGGGGATCGAAGTTGAAGATTTTTTCCCCAGGATTGAACGACAATGATTAACTAATTCTAAAGGTGCATCGGATATCAGAATTATCAAGATTGCTATTATTCACCTAGCGAATCCACTGTGACGACTCTACTGAGACGAACCTATTGGGTTAGTTGTGGCTTCCAGTAGTAGACACACACGGTCCCATCCACAGCTGCCTCTGGCCACGCCTAAAGAAGATCCGGAGGTGATTATCAGAAAATGGAAGCCCTCTCAAGGAGAAAGGTTCGCTGCTGAACCAGGTATTTCCCCACCTCCTTCCATAAAAACTTCATTTTCTTATTCTCAGCTTCGTAGCCAGCCCTCTTCATAAGTTTCCTGTTTCCTAAATTTTGGGAGTGTTCCTACTGAGTTTTCCCCTCCTAGTCTGGGATTGGAGGGAGAAATCCTTGTCACTCCCCTCTCCTCTGAAGTTGTTCCTTGGCGTAGACCCGTGACTACGAAATATTTCCCCACTCCTACACAAAGAGGAGTGCCTGCTGACTTGAGCACGTTAGTCTTCTCCTTAAACCCTCTCTTGTTTCCCACTCCACTTCGAGACTCATTTCCCACAGCCCCTTCGTGAACCCCTTCTCCTCCAAGTTCTCCTCCACCTAATATTCCTATGGCTGCTGCTAATCCCCCTAGGACCAGAATGGAGGATATTATAGCCGCTAGGTATGCTCCCCTTGTGTTACCTTAGCCCCTCAATGCCCTCCTGGCAGATGGCTTCCTCAAGCAACTACCCAAGTTCACGGGTGAGGGGGACGTAACTGCAGATGAACACCTAGAATCCTTTTACAGTTTCACAGATGATAATGTCATCATGCATGCGGACGTATGGATGAGGATTTTTGTCCATAGCCTCCAAGGCGAGGCTAGAAAATGGTTCAAGGCCCTGCCTCCTAGATCTATTGATGGGATAGAAGCTTTAGATAATTCCTTTTTGAGACAGTGGGGAGATAAAAAAGATTTCATGTATTATATGACAGAGTTTGGATCTTTGAAAAGAAAAGAAGGAGAGTCTGTCTCCAACTTGTCCAAGAGATTCAATAAAATGTATAATAAAATTATTGCTGAGATAAATCCCTCACAAGCCTCGGCTAAGATCACTTATGCTAGCACTTTTGATCCCGGTTTCTGCCTACTGCTGAGGGAGAGAAGAGACACTACCCTGGCCCACATGCAGGATGTATCCATGGAGGTAGAATCTAACATATTGGTTGTTGACCGACTCAGGAACGCTGCTGATAGAAATGTATCCAAGAAAAGGCCCGAAGCCTCCCCATCCAGTTCCTCTCCCATGCCCCATCAGACAGATGAGACAACCAGAGTACTAAAATCACTTTTTGCCAGGATGGAAAGGTGGGAATTAGAAGGGAAGCCCATGTACAAAAATCCCCAGAATGTTGATAATAGTGGTTTCAGGAGACCCAATAACAATGGACCATAGGCCTTCCCAAGGGAATAGAGGGAAAAATACAAAGAGGATCAAAGGATTCAAACCCCTCTCCAAAACAACCTAGTTACTCATGATAAAGGGGAGGAGATGGACGAATTCAACCCTGAAATTCATTGTGTTGAAGAGGCTCGTCCTTTTCCTCATTTGACTCAGTCTGCCTATAAAAATTCCCTAATGAACATTCAAATCCATGAGTTAGGAAAGGGAGATAAGGATGGTCATACCTCTAACAGATACAATCTTAGGTCAAGAAAGAAAGAAGGAGACTTTGATAGCCAAGACCAACCCCTCATAACAGATAGGCCTACTAAAATTGTAGTAGCCATAAATAAAGAAAGGAGAACTCAGAATGCTTCGCCAACAGCCAAAGAACCTGTCACTGAGGTAAGGGAAGCTCCTAAGCCTATTTCCTCTTTCAATTTTGAGTATGAAATTCAAAAAATCAGGATTCCTGTCCCCATCTCGGAGCTAGTTAAAAATGAAGATTTTAAAAGGTCCCTCTCTAAGCTGCTACAATCTGAGTCCCCCCAGTCCCCCTCTGACTCAGTGAACCTTCAAGATGAGAAGCCAGCTGTCATCCTAGGTCCCATGGTAGAAGACAAAGATTATTCATCCCCTCCCTTCTACACCTCCCTGAACATACATGATAAAGTGTTGCATAATTGCCTCATGGATTCAGGAGCTTCCCATAACCTTATGCCCAAGATAGTCATGGAAGAACTGGGACTTGAAGTGACCAAGACCTATCATGATTTGTACTCTTTTGATTCAAGGAGGGTGCAATGTCTGGGAGTCATCAAAGACTTGGTGATTTCTTTGTTTCAGCTGCCCATGAAGAGTGTGGTCATGGACATTGTGGTAGCTGATGTTCCCCCCAAGTTTGGCATGTTGTTGTCAAGATCTTGGATTAAGAGACTTGGAGGAACATTACAGACGGATCTCACATATTCCACCATTCCAGTTTTTGGAGGGGAACATAGGAGGTTGTACAGAGAAGCCCAGCTAGCCTATATTGTCAGTGATGAAGCCAACCCCACTAATCACCCCATCTTTGCGGTTGACACTGATTTAGGATCTAGTTTATTATAGATCATTGAAACTCCAAAGGCCCCTTTAAAGATTAGAATTTACAGATTAGAAAGCAACCCATTCTTAATCATTAGATACCTCCTCCAACCACCTCTGTTTGGAAGATGTTCTTTGATGGAGCTTCCTCCAGTATAGGTGCAGGTGTTGGAGCAGTTTTCATATCGCCCTGTCAAGAGACCATATTTCTGTCATACAAGATGGAATTTGAAACCACCAACAATGTGGCACAATATAAAGCTCTTGTGCTAGGTATGAGGGCTGCAAAGGAAATAGGAATAAAGGATATGGTTGTGTTTGGAGATGCAAAGTTGATCATCCAACAGGTCAAAAATGAGGTATGGGACTTGATTGATAATTTCTTCTCTGCTTTGAACATTGTTTTTGTCCCAAGGGAAGAGAATACCGCAACCGACTCCCTAGATGTCTCAGCCAGTTTATTCAGGATCCCCCTGCCACCAAATATTAATAGTGAGGTCAAGGTAAGGTACAGGCCATCCATCCCGGAAAACATAAAGCATTGGAAGGTATTCGAGGACGATCTTGAAATCGAAAAATTTCTTCAGTTCGTCGATGAGTTTTCTGCATTGCACATTGATTAGGACCCTGATCCCAAAGGTGACCCGCCCTCTGAGGTATTCTTGAATAAAATTGTTGATCACGAGATTGTTCAACTTCCTAGCAATCACATTCTGAGGGGACTGGTCCCTTTAAAAAGACTGTTCGACAAAAATGATGTGGCAATAAAGGGTGGTGTTTCAAGTGAAGATGCTGACATAGCCGAATGCAACATTGGCATGCATGATGAGGCTAGGTTCATCAAATTGTCGAGAAGCCTAACCAATGAAAAGAGGGAGGAATATGCTGGGTTATTAAAGGAATTCGTTGATGTGTTTGCATGGGCCTATGAAGACCTCAAAACTTATGAGACATCTGTCATTGAGCACAAGATCCCACTGAAAGAAGAATCTAAGCCATTCAGGCAGAAGCTGAGACAGATAAATCCCATGTTTCTACCTGTCATGGAGAAAGAAGTGAAGAAATTGTTAGATGCCCAAATCATGGTCCCCTTGAGGTATTCTGAGTGGGTATCCAATTTGGTCCCGGTAAGGAAGAAAAGTGGAGAAATCAGACTCTGTGTTGATTTCAGGAACCTGAACAGAAGCTCAAGGAAAGATAATTATCCCCTGCCCAACATGGAACACATATTACAGAAGGTCACTGGTGGATCTAAAATATCCATGATTGATGGCTTCTCTGGTTACAATCAGATATCAGTCATGCCTGAGGATAGAGAAAAAACATCCTTCACCACTCCTTGGGGCACATTCATGTATGCCAAAATTCCTTTCGGATTGATGAACACAGGAGCAATATTTCAGCGAGCCATGGACATAGCTTTCATCGGGGAGAAGGAACAGTTTGTGGTAATATACCTAGATGACATCACGGTCTTCTCCAGGATAGACAAGGAGCACTGCTGCCACTTGAAGAAGGTTTTCCTGAAATGTTGGAGGTTTGGCCTATCTTTAAATCCCAATAAATCTTTATTTTCTATGAAGGAGGGGAAGCTATTAGGCCATATAGTATCAGCAGAGGGAGTGAGAATTGATCCTAGTAGGGTAGAGGCAATTCAGACCTTGTCACCTTCCAAGTCGAAGAAGGAAGTTCAAGCCTTTTTGGGGAAGATAAATTTGCTGACGAGATTCGTTTCAAATTTTGCTGAACTGGTGAAACCCATCACAGCCATGCTCAAGAAGGGAAATGAAGTGAAATGGACCGCTGAACCCAGGGAATATTTTGTCCAAATAAAAAGGGCATTGATTGAGGTGCATGTGTTGATTAGTCCTGACTATTCCAAAGATTTCCTGATCTTTTCTTTTGCTTCTTGTGATACAGTAGCAGCGGTCTTATTGCAAAAAAATGATCAAGGGCAAGAACAGCCTATTTCCTTCTATAGAAAGGCATTGAGAGATGCAAAACTCCAGTACAAGATCATGGAAAAGAAGGCCTATGCCTTGGTGAGAGCTCTCAAAGCTTTCAGAGTCTATGTCTTGCACTCACGGATCACTGCATATGTTCCTTCGGCCTCTGTGAAGGACATTCTTATACAGCCTAACATAGACGAAAGAAGAGGCAAGTGGATCGCCAAGATCTTGGAATTTGATCTGGAGATTAAGCCCACCAAGTTAATAAAGGGCCAGGGTTTAGCCAAGTTGTTGGCTGAATCCAATTGCAAATCCTTGGGGATTAACTTCATCAATGAGCAAGCTGAGTCATCCAACAAGCATTTTCAGGGTGCCTTATCACTAGCAGCATGCGCTTGGTACAAAGATATCTTGTATTTTCTGTAAGAATTAAAACCTCCTGATGGACTGGGAAAGGGTAAGGCTAGAGCTTTAAAGCTCAAAGCAGTCAGATATTGCCTCATTGACCAAGCCTTGTACTGGAAGGACCCTCTAGGGGTATTTGTAAGGTTCCTGGACCCGCAAGAATCCCAGAGGGTGATGTTTGATTTCCATGGCGGTAGTTGCGGAGGTCACCATTTCTGGAAGACCACAGCTCACAAGATCCTCCGGGCTGGGTATTACTGGCCCACTTTATTCCCTGATGTCTATAGAGAAGTCAGAGCTTGCATCAAATGCCAGAAGTTCTCAGGAAAGTAGCAGCTCAAATCTCTGCCATTGAAGCCCGTAGTAGTTTCAGCCCCCTTTCAGCAGTGGCGATTGGAATTCATTGGAGAAATTCATCCCCCCTCAAGTGGTCAGCATAGATGGATCCTGACTGCAATAGACTATTTCACCAAATGGATAGAAGTTGTCCCCACCAGGAGCACTTCCCACAAAGTAATTATCAACTTCCTGGAGGATATCATAGCCAGATTTGGCTGCCCTAGTAGAATTGTCACCGATAATGCCTCCCCCTTTCGATCTGAGCCTCTAGTCAAGTTCTGTGAATAGTATGAGATATCACTGATTCACTCTACTCCCTATTATCCTCAAGGAAATGGACTGGTGGAATCTTCCGACAAAATTCTGATCAAGCTCATCAAGAAGCTACTGGAAGACAGTGAAAGGGCCTGGGATTCCAAGCTCAAATTTCCTCTATGGGCTGATCGGGTGACAATGAAAAGGCCCCTTGGCATCTTTCCTTTCCAACTAGTTTACGCGACATAAGTTGTTTTTCCTACTCATCTCGCTTTGTCTGTGGTGAAATTCCTCCAGGACCTAGAAGGGCAGCCTGACCATATGATCAGAAGGATTCATCAGATTGTGGAAGTTCAGCAGGTCAAGGAATAGGTCATGAACAGGGCCTACAATCATCAACAAAGGATCAAGCAGACCTTTGACAGGAAGAGCGGAAAGAAAGATTTCAAGTTGGGTGATCTGGTGCTCAAATGGGATGCACCCAAGTAGGAAAAGGGCAAGCACAACAAGTTTGATGCCCTCTGGTTTGGGTCTTTCAATATCTCTTAAGTATTTTCAAACAACACTTACAGGTTGCAAGATTTGGAAGGCAAAGAAGTTTTTAATGGCCCAGTAAATGGGCATTTCTTGAAAAGATGTTTTTTGTGAGCCGCAGTCGGTTCTTTTGTAAATATTGTTTTTTATTTTTCAGCTTAATAAATGACTCCATAGCCCAACAATAAGGCACTGAATCTGTAAAAAGAGTCCTTAGAGCATCGCAGGGATGACTCTATCCCCCATGGAGCCTAATGTTAGAGATTTTTCTTGTAAAGGGGGGTAAAATGCAAAAGGGATGGGTTAAAAACACACTTACCCTAAGTTCGGGATGCAAAATGTGCCTGTGGTTAAGCGACAAGCAATTCTGGATGGTAGGGATCCACGCACCCGGATCAACGATGCACATTGGATTCTGGAGCCCCCCCGCCTTTCTACCTCTAAGAAGAGGGGGGGGTCTAGAATCAAGGGTGCACCTCTCCAACGGTTGCGATCGTAACGCGCAGATCAACGACGCGCAAGGTGATTCTGGACCCCCCCCACCTTTCTACCTTTAAGAAGAGGGAGGGGGGGTCTAGAATCAAGGGCGCACCTCTCCAATGACTACGATTATAGCACCTGGATCAACGACGCATATGAAATCCGGACATCCTCTATCTTTCTGTGTTTAACCAACGTGGGCCCCTTTCCTGTCGTGTAAGCTTTTGTGTCATCCTTCCCCTTTCCATCTGCTCTCCTCCTGGCCGTGCAATGAGGCTCGCTCCCTTTTTCCCTTCCACATCCTCCGACGCCTGTCCACCTCCCCTTTTATGGTCCAGGTGGTCTCTCGCCCCATCTCATCATCCACTCACCACCCTCCATGTGTCTCTCTCACTCCCACTTCAGCCTTGTGTGCCTATTACATTTCATTTCCTACCTCCTCCGCTTACTGTCTTCCACCGTGCGTCTTCCCCTGTCACCTCTCTCGCACCTCATCACTTTTTGTTTCACCCTCATGGTTTTGGTACCACTACTCCCATTATGCACCCCATCCTTCGTGTTGGCCTCCACACATATTCATCAAGTCGTTCAGCTAATATAGGTGGTGGTACACGGAGCCTTCCATGTCCCAAAAGTGTTGAGTCTTCCAGGCCATTCACAATCCCAATGAAGTAGTTATTGAGGTAGTTAGTGGTGGTTAGATATCGTCTCTTCCATAATGGGAAAGTCCTACAATGAATTAAAGGCACACCGATTCACCCACGGAACTGTCAGGAGTTCGATTGCGTCTGCCATAGGTGCACGATCATTCAGAGACTGCAGGTGTAGATTGTCAGAAGCCATGCAGACACAAATTTTTAATGCAACGCCTTGATCTTGTTGTTGTTGTTTTTTTGAGTATATGTAGGTGTTTTCGCCATTTTTGTATCTATCGATGGTAGAGCAAAGCTCCCGACTGTAAAGTTTTAACAACCACTCTAGTTTCCTAGTTGTGCATCTGTATCTGAGATTTCTTGTTTTATGACAAACAGTTTCCTTACTCTGTCTATGTTTTTGTCTCATACCAAAGAGTTCATGATCGAATGATTCACATGAATTGTTACAGTTATGTTATGATAAAGGATTTGTCGTTGCATTATTGTATTCACTGGTCTTCTATGTTTGAATATAAGAGGATCTTGTGTTTGGACACTTTCTTCTCTAGTCTGTTAGGAACCTGATGTTTATGACAGACCCTCGCGCTCTTCTCATACAAGTCTTCCCCCTTCTCACCCTTATTACAACTCACTGTTTGAAGTTTATCTAAGACCTCACTTGCTCATGCATGCCTGGCCTAGTTTCAGAGTTGAGACAATATTGTTCTGAGTTTACTTCCATCTGATCATCCTTTATAAACAAATCGTGACATTAAACTGATGGGTGTCGGGCTCTACCCCTGCAAGCAATCCAGGAGTGACTTCTGATGCTAACAAAATCTATTTTCCCTTGACAATTTCCAATAATGCCAGTGTAATGCCTCTTGGCATAGGTCTCAAGGATAACATTGCGCAAGAGAGTGAGGATAAGAATGCACTATATTGGGAAAGAAAAGTAATAACAATATTAGATGCTTCTAGATGAAAACCATGCCTCAATCATAGGAAGAATCATTGTCCCATAACATTAACCCTTCGTAGGCCTCAAGACTTATGTCCATATGGACAGCGGATCCAAATAGGGCAATTCCATTCCTAAATAAATTATGATGCTTCTTGTCATGACAAACTCAACTTCAACTCCTAGTATTGTTAGTGGATATCCCTTTAATAAAAAATATGGACTTTTCCTTTTCATTCAATAGGTCCCATGTTAACATGCTTGTTTCTATTTTGATGGTAGGGACCCCTCTTATCTCCAACAATCCCACCTCTATAATCAACTGTGGATTTATGTCACTTACATTTTTATTTCCTAGTGGAATGATGCCTAGAATCAATATCTCTAGAGTAATGGGTTGGAATTTACATGTGGGAATTCAGGACATGCATTTGAACTCCATGTTGTTGCAGGGGACCTTGTAGGATAGAATTGGGTTTCTTCATGGAGTTGGAGGAACTTTGGGAATGCTTGTTACATTGAGAGTTTACAACAAGAATACTAAAACATAAAACTAGTTCAAGTGTTGTTGTGGTCATCAACATTGAAAAATCAACAATGATCCTACAAAATCTCAATAAGAATCACAATTGTACATTTCCATAACTCCCAATGGAATTAGAATTTATCTTGGTGTGGTTGGTGTTATTTTTTAATAATAACATGCTTTAAATTATAGGACACCACTATTGAAGGTGATATTGGGAGATGGTACTGGGATTGAGAACTTGTTTTGGGTCTCTTTGCCATTTTTGGATGTATGAGAAAAGTATTAGAACAAACTACCTTGCTTTATTTGTTTTCATTTGCACTTTCTTTGTGAATTTTTTACTTTAAATTTGAAGGACCATGTATTTTTGTTCTCATGGTAATATTTGTTAAATTTTGTAGTGGACCTGGAATCGATGCACACACACTTAGGTATGGTCTATGTTATCAACAATATACATAGAAAATACACAATCTAAACTATGAACATAAACACAGTGAGATGCCTAACAAGTTAGAACAATAGAAAATAAAAATTGCAATTGATTCATAAACAATTAGACATGAATTCCAAGCCCAAAATCACTTGTTCTTAAAACCATAAAAAGGGCTCCCAAACCATAGAAAATGATCCCTTTCTTATAAAAAAGAAAATTCCAAAACACTTACAAAACCCTCCTCAATTTCTGTGCCAAATTCTGTTGAACCAAGACTCAGGGTTAGGGCATCCCTTGCATCCTCAAACCCTCCACTACCTTTGCAACCCTTGCAAAAGTTTGGTTGAATCCTTCCATCCTTATCCATTTTCCATAACTAAGGTTCCTAGGTTGCAGTTCAGTCCTTCCAGCCAGTAGATTTCTCCTCTCCTTCCTTCTCTATGGTATACACCTAATCTCTACCTTTCTGGTCACATGGGTGTTTCTAGGGTGAGGTTCAGCGCCCTCCCAACACATAGAATCCCTCCTTTACTTTACCAACTTTCACATAGGCTCAACACAAATTTTCTACAAGATACAACAACCTACTATAAGTTGCCTCAGACTTTCATAAGACTTGCTGATAGTATCAACCCTCTAGCCACCTCAAGACTTATCCAATGGTTATCCTTGTTCCAAAAATTTTAGGATTTCATATCATCCTTAAACCGACCCTCAAAAATGTCACTAAAATTCCCATAAATTGTTGTTTTTATAGCCCTTAGAGTTGTCAAAAATTTACAGCATGGTTGTTCCAACCCTCAAAGTTGTCAAGAATTTGTGTCTTCCTTCTATACTAGTTGGAAGGTACCTTTACCTACTATGAAATCCTCTCCTAGAAGGTCTATACCCTCCCAAAATCATGTTTCCACCTTTCTTTGATAGTTCAAGCCTCCCACAAGAATGGCTTCCCAAATCCTTCCCACAGGCCTGCATACTCCTTCTCCCATCAGACCAAGCCACCAAAGGGAAAGTTGAGCCTCTTCGTAAGGCCTGCAACTTCTTTATTCACTAGGTTTACCCCCCCTTGTTTCCTACAACTAGAATCATAAGTGTTCTCTTCACTACTCGACCCTCCTCACAAATGAACCTCTAAAAAATAGAAAAAAAATAGACCTGAGGTCTCATTTGGCCCCTCCCCATGGTTGGCCTGAGGTAACCAAGTGGTTCGACTAAGGTAACCAAGGATGCACACTGTAATGAATTTTTACATTCATATTCTCTCCTTTATATACAACTCTTAATGGTGATTGAAAATCCCTTAACATATCTCAACATTCAATTAGAATATTTTAATCACTCATGTGGGTGTGAAGCCCCAATAAAATCCCACAAGACCCATAAACAAGGCCACAGATCTCAACATGTGTGAGACTACTCCATCAATTGAAATAATAGTTTTCTCCCATAGTAATTTTGCTACCATAGTTTCTCTGCAATCTCCCTGATTGGTTTCCCCCTCTATCATTTAAGAAAATCGTGGTGTATGGCACTGATCTAAAAATAGAAGGCTGACTTGTTATGCTATGCAAGCACCCCTACTTCATTAAAATAAACTTTACAGGACCTTGCTTCATGTGTATAAAT
>CBVK0100387074.1:0-10376 GCA_900067695.1 Picea abies | reverse complement strand
AAGGTATCCAAATCTCAACAAAAACCTGGCTGATCTGGCCCTTAGTTGAAGAAATTCTTTGCCCAGATCTGCTTGCTGGACACTCAGTTCTGCACTAGATTTGTCTACTAGTCCTTAGATTTGCAAGATTTGCTTGTTGGTACCTCAGATCTGCTAGATCTGCCTGCTGATACCTCAGATCTGCACTAGATCTGTCCATTGGTACCTCAACTCTACACTAGATCTGCTAGATTTGCCTGCTAGTACCTCCGATCTGCTAGATCTACATGCTGGTACCTCAGATCTGTTAGATTTGTTTGTTGGTACCTCAGATCTGCTAGATCTGTCTGTTGGTACCTCAGATCTGCTAGATTTTCCTGTTGACACCTCATATCTCATCTATATATGTCCGCTGACACCTCAGATTTGTTAGATTTGTCTGCTGGTATCTCAAATCTACTAGATTTGTCCACTGGTACCTCAGATCTACTAGATTTTCCTACGCAGACTGCCCAAATTTGTCCTTCTTATCAGATCTGTTTGTTGTTGCCCTGCTTGCTCTCTTCTCCTTTGGACGAAGCTCCTTTATCACCCTTACTGAGATCTCCTTGAACAAAAGTCCTTCTTTGCTCTCTCTATGAATCACTGACTCCAATAAATGTGTTGTGTGTGTTATCCCTTTAACGAATATCTAGATGAAAGTCCTTTTTCACCCTTGCTAAGATCCTCTTGAGTCACAATCGTTCGTGTCTCAAGCACTCAAGGTCTCTTGAGCGAAAGTCCTTTGCTCTTGTTAGATTTGGGAGCTTGGAGGTACTTCTGCATTGGCGACGCCCAACATGAGAAAGTGACCAAGCACATTTTCTCCCTAGTGACTTTATAATGCATTTTTATAAAGTAACTTTATAAAGTGATTTTTTAAGTTGGGTCTTTTATATTTAAAGTGTAAAAGTGACTTTATGATGTGGGTCACTTTAGTGACTTAAGTGACCTCATTGAATGATTAAGTCGTGACCGTTGATCTCAAGGAAAAGCGAAGAGTCACTCAAGGGAGACCAAGGGTTAGAGGAGTTACACATTAAAATTGCATAAAGGCAACACTAGAGGGAGAGAGGGCGCACACTTTGAGGAAAAATGAGTGGGAGGTGAAGAGTCCCATTTCTCAAGAGAAGTTTTTGAGCTTAGAGAAAGAGAGAGAAAGAGAGCAACAACAAGAGGGAGTTGGCACACATCCCTAGGAGAGGGATATGCATGCAGTCCAAGGAGAATCAACTCAACATTCTACACTAGTTTGTACAACATTAATGGCTGTCTGTACAATTGAGAAAGGGCACTTAATTCGAGGCAACAAGTTCATTTGAGTTTGGCACGAGTTTTGAGGTGTTTCAGTGGTGGGAATCCGTGTAGCTGAGTACTATGCATTTTTGGTTAATTTGGGCACATTTTTTGAAGACCATTTCTGCTGTACATGACAGTATGGTGCAGAAAAATCGAGGCTGCTGGGTTTGGCATGATTCTCAAGGAGTTTATGTGCTGATTTGTGGAGCTTAGTTGCTGTGTTTAAAGCTGTTTGTTTTGCTGTTGTTGTAACTCAGTGTTTTCTCTAGAAGCTCATTAATAAAATCTCCTTAAAATGTCATTCTTTCCTGTGTATTCTTTGTTGAGTTTTGGGTACCTCGGAAAGCAGTCCCTTTGTGGTTGTGGGTCTTTAACCACAAGAGGGAAATATTTGACCCTTTGTACCTTGTACTTTATGTCTAATTCCACATTGACTTTATCCTAAGTCAAAAAGGTGAAATTTGTCACTTAAGGCAAAAGTGACTATTAATTCACTTTGTTGGTGAATTGAGGGACATAAAGCGAACTTAGGAAACTTAACCCAAAGTGGGTTTCTAAGTGAGATTCTTTTGAGGAGATCTCACCCATTGATTAGAGATGGCTAGGAGTGATCTAGGCCATTGATCTCTAGGTTTCCTTATGGATGGTTCAAGAGGGGTGTATAGGGTAAAGAGAGGCTCATTCACTCATTTGTTCACTTGGAGAGTTTGGAGAGGAGCATTGAGAGGAGAATGGAAGCGTTGGGTGAGGAAAGCTTGGGCGCCATTATTCATGGAGGGCGCAAGGAGGCTTAGGGCCTCATTATTTTGTGGTGTGAGTTCTTGCTTGGTGGAGGGCGCAAACTTAGCAGGCACTAGTTGTACTTGAGCTATTGCAGTTTTGAGTGGTTCAGTGTTGAGGCAACATACAAGAGCTTCTTTGTATGCAAGGGTTTCTCTATTGGCCAAGGGAGGATCAAGGGTGCACTAGTTCAGTGGAATAGGCAACAAAGGAGAGAGGGCGCACTTACTTGGGCACATTCTTCATGGAACCTTCTAGCCAAGCTTGAGAGGAGCTTGCTACTTGTACAGGTTCCATTGTATTTGTTTACTTGTTGTATTCCATGCTTGAGACATCACATATATACACTTTCATTCTAAACTGGTTTTCCTTGGGGGGGTTTTATCCAAGGTCATGTTGACCAAAAATAATTGTGTTCAAATTTCATGTATGCTTAGTGTTTAAATCAGCAGTAAGAGCTTGTTAAGATCCTAGAGGAGTGCTATATGTTTTGAGGTTTGCATGTCCTAACATTGAGTTACTAAAACCACTTGCAAGGCCACCTTAAAAGAGCATATAACCATCAGTTGAAGGCATATTTCTTGGTAGAATTAAACATACCTGTTTGCTGTCCTAAAATAATAGCAAGGACAGATTTGAATAAATAAACTTAGAACCCAACAAGAGGTCACAAGACAGGCTTGTTGAGTAGCCTTCATAGATCCTCAAAAATCTACACGGTATCAGAGCCTAGGTGGCTAAGAGTTTGTTCATTTGTGAGCATACAATGGGCAGTTTTGTGGGATTGTTTTGGACAGTTGTGGACAACCTCTTTTCACACCTGTGTTGATAGGAGTGAGGCTGTACTCTCTTGCAGTGTTTAGCATCGGGTTGAGTTTCAGTGGACAACCATGTCGGTGACTTAGATGAGGGTAGAGGATAGGCTAGCCGGAGCTAGCAACTGGTCCTCTTGGAAGACTAGGATTATATTTGTCTTGGAGGATCTTGAACTATGGGATATAGTTCAAGCTCCAGTGGTTCTTCTTCCTGTCACTGCTCCCTTGCTGGTAGCAGAGTTCAGGAAGAGGAACACCAAGGCTAAGAGGACTATTTGTGATGCGGTAAGAGACCATGTCATACCCCATTTGACTGGGAAGGACTATGACTTTGAGATGTGGGTCTCATTGTGCAAGCTCTACCAGAGTCCCAATCAGAACCGAAAGATGGTTCTGCAGGAGAAGATCAGGAGCATTTAGATGCTCAAGTCAGAGTCAATGACATCATACCTTGGGAGATTTACACAGACTCGAGATGAGTTGGCAACAGTTGGGGAGATTGTGGATCCCGATGTTTTGGTGAGGACAACCTTAAACGAATTCTCCAAACCTTGGGGTTCCTTTGTGCGAGGCATTGTGGCTAGGGAGGCCATGCCAGTTGGGAGAGACTTTGGGACGACTTCGTACAGGAGGAGCTGAGATGCAGCTCTGGATCTTCAAGACAACAATGTATTACATAGGGTGATGGGGATCTTTCTCTTTGGTCAAAGGGAAAGAAGAAGGTCAGCAAGGGTGCTAGACAAGGTCCCAAGATGGGGGCCAAGCCACAGGAGAGTGGCAGCGGGCAAGAGAGAGACATGAGTACAGTGAGATGCTTTGCTTGTGGAGAGATGGGGCACTATGCTGGACACTGTCCCAAGAAGAAGAAGCAGCAGCAGGATGGTACTGCAGCGACAACATAGGGAGTGTGCTTTTATAGGTTGTGTTGCTGTCCTTATACACACTTGCAAGCGTGAGCTAAGTCCTGCTCACTTAGTGTGTCCTCAGAGGCACAATGCCTAGGTTCAAACTTCAAAGTCTACGCTGTCACTTTGACTTGAACTTTTTTCATCTAGGCTAACTCCTAGGGAAGCCAAGGGGGTTTGACCCTAGTTACTAGATGAAATTAACGTTTATATGTTCTAGGAGTTGGTTTTAATAAGTTAAAAGGTCAAGGGGAATCTAGCTTATGATGTCAAGCAACAAATGCAAGATGCAATAATTAGATATGGACAGTCAGGTTGTTCCTAGGACAATTAAGACAAGTGCCTAAGATTGGGCAAGGAGTCAACTAAGTTAAGGGGATGTTCGTTATAAGATAATTACAAGTTACAAATGTTACAACAAAATAGATAAACTAGATACAAAAGAAAATATCAGATATACACAGCTACACTAGACTAGATACAAGATATACAATATACTAACAAGTGCTTGAAATGTGCAGGAAAAGAAGATATTCAAGATGAAGTAACCATCAACACATCAAGCCAAGCATGCTCACAATAGATAGAATTCTATTGGACTGCTTACCAATGGCAAAAGACGCAAAGAAGTCAAGACCTAGTCAAGAGAATGCCTCCAGATGGATGTGCACTTCTTGAAGGATCACCACAAATGCAAGATAGAATGAAAAGCTTGAAAAGTAAAGTGCTTAGGATTAAAAGATGTAACCACTTAGATGAATATTCTACAACACTAAATTGACTTGCATGTAAATATAAAGACAATGAGATCCGTGTGTTTGCAAGTAGAGAATTAAAATGATGGAGTTGTAGACCCAAGATTAAACTATGTGGTTAAGTACGATTTATTTTAGTCCTATCTAGGTGTCAACCCAAAACTTTCCTCCCCCAATTACCAAGTGACTGCTGGATGCTCAAGAAGTTAGGCAACAAGGCCCACCCTAGCTTCGCAGGTCAGCCCTAAGATCAGAGTATTCCCGGAAAGGACGCCACACGCCGTGATACCGTCCCTGGCCTAACACCTCACGTTGCCTTCCTCCGACCTTGTTTTAAATGGCGAAGATGGTTGGTTATGGTGTCCTATTAAGTTTAATTAATTGATTATTAGACCTATGAGCTAAATATTGCGATGTGTGTGAGTGCTTGTAGATTGCTCAAAATGCCAAAGTACTGAAAACGAGTGTGAGCTCTTAAACCATGAAATTGCAAGTTCTTAAGTGGTCGAGTTATTGCATGTAAATTTGAAGAACTGACAAAGCTGAATGTGAAGGCTGAAGCCTTTGAAACACAAGATTTCAAGTTAAATTGCTTAATGAGATAATTACATGTGAAACATAAAGCAACGTAAACAACTTGCAGAAAGTAAAATGATTGATTAAGCCCTTAAGATATCGATACTTGCATGCAGGTACATACGATAGAAATTTAAGAAACAATTGCTTGCATGTAAAGTAAACGACAAAATCGAAAAGTTAATTAACCAATTAATGCACGCATGTGTGTTAGGTGAGGATTTAAGAAATTAAAGAAACGCATACAACCAAAAATGAAATTTTAACCAAGCCTCCACGGGCTCTAAGCTAGCATATGTTATGAGATCTACTCTAGATTATTTTAAGTTAAGCATGCATGTAGAAATCATAACTAATCTAGTTAACTATGAAATAAAGACTGAAAGGAAACTAATCTAGAACTTTGAAAGCAAAACTTGAAAAGGGAGAAATGCAAGCCTCTTGGGTACACTCCTTTGGGTTTGCTTACAATGATTTAGAATGAGGAAGAAGAAGGGAAACCTTTACCATTTTGAAAGGAATGATTTGAAGGTGTATTGTGCTGAAAATTTGGGCAGCATGTACCCTAGCCTGGTAAGAACCTGCAAAAATCAACAAGCTATTGCTTGCTGATTTGTGCTGCAATACACTCAAACAATGTTAAGAAAATTTCTGTCTCTCAACAAAAATTTCCTACAAGTAAAAACATAAAATTAAATTGATTATTGACCTATATAAGCAAGTTAACTACTAAAATCTGAATTGCATGAATGGCAAAAAAGAGTTGGAAAGATAGAAAGCTTCTAAAGTTTATGTGAACAGTGAGGGTCGATTCCTGCTTGAATCTATCCCAAAATGTCCTTGAGGCAACCTGCAAACTTCAGATCAAATGTAAGATAGAACAATGGACAATATCTTGCATGCATCAACAATATAACATAGTTAATATTAAGAGCATAAACAAAATATATAGATGAACAACTATACTATTGTTTCACCTAGCTTAGCAAACTAATTTACCAAAGCATCAATTGAACAGATTACAAGAAATCAAGAAAGATATCACCTCATAGTAAACAAGAACACCAAGACAATTCTTGCATTCTCGATTCCTCCAAAGCTCCTTTTTATTTCCAAAGGGAAGAGGTTGTAGCAACAAAGTTGCTCCAAGCTCTTCAAGCACAAGACTAGTGAAGCAATGTGAATAGTAATGAGAGAGAGAAAGAGAGCGTGTGGACTGGTGAGAAAATAGTAGCATAACAATACTCTGAAGCAAGGTCAAGAATGAGGGAGTGAGGGGTTTCTTTTATAGCCCTGGGAGACCAAGAGACCCCTCTTGGATCTTCAACACTTGTCAAAGATCCAAAGGGAAAGACAACTCGAAGGGAAAACACACCGATGAGAGTGCGAGCTTTTAGAGTGAGGAGAAATGGAATGTGAGATGAGTGGTGTTGCCGTCCTTATACACACTTGCAAACGTGAGCTAAGTCATGCTCACTTAGTGTGTCCTCGGAGGCACAATGCCTAGGTTCAAAGTCCATGCTGTCATTTTGACTTGAACCTCTTCCATCTAGGCTAACTTCTAGGGAAGCCAAGGGGGTAGACCCTAGTTACTAGATGAGATTAAGAGTTTTAATGTTCTAGGAGTTGGTTTTAATTGGTTAAAGGTCAGGGGGAATCTAACCTAAGATGTCAATCAACAAATGCAAGATGCAACTATCTAAGTATGAGAGTCAGACCTTTTCCTAGGGCAACTAAGATTAGTGCCTAAGATTGGGCAATGGGGTCAACTAAGTTAGGGGGAATGTTCGTTACAAGGTAAGTTACAAAGTATTACAATAAGACAGATACAATTAGATACAAAATAATATATCAGATATACAGATTAAGACTAGATACAAGATAGACAATATACTAACAAGTTTACTCGCATGTGTAGGAATTAAAGATACTCAAGATAATGCAATCATCAACACATGAAGCCAAGCATGCTCACAACAGATAGAGTTCTGTTGGACTGCTTTTCAATGGCCAAGATACGCAAAGCACTCAAGACCCAATCAAGAGAATGTCTTCAGGTGGATGCGCACTTCTTGAAGGATCACACCACATATACAGGAACAGAATAAAGATTAAGGCTTGCAAATGTAAAGTGAGTTCCAGATGACAAAGATATAACCACTTAAATGTTTATTCTACAACACATAAATGATGACTTGCATATAAATGTAAAAAAAGACAGTGAGACTGTATTGCTTAGTGGTAACTGTATTGCTTAGTGTTGTAGACTGAAAATTGAATTAAATGGTTAAGTGTGGGATTGATTTTAGCCCTATCTAGGTGTCAACCCAAAACTCTCCTCCCCCTATTACCAAGTGGTTGCTGGATGCTCAAGAAGTGAGGCAACGAGGCCTATCCTAGCTTCACAGGTCAACCCTAAGGCTGAGTACTCCGGAAAATTTCCGTGGCTTTCCTCGAAACCCCAGTTTTTAAGTGGCGAAGATGGTGAGTTAAGGTGTCCTATTAAGTCTAATTAATGAATTTTAGATCTATGAGCTAAATATTGTGAAGTGTGATTGAGTGCTTGTAGCTTGCTCAACAAAGTTGCCAAAGTACTGAAAATTGAAATACGTGAGGGCTGAAGCCCTTTAACAAAGAAGTTGCCAAACGAGTTCTTGAATGTTATATTGCAAAAGTGAAGTATGAGAACTGAAAGTAACTTGTGGAATTGTAAAAGGTTGATTAAGCCCTTAAGATATCGATACTTGCATGCATGTACATAAGATGAAGGACTTAAGAAACAATTACTTGCATGTAAAGTAAAAGACAGAACCGAAAAGTTAATTAACCGATTAGCGCATGCATGTGTGATGGGTGAAGCTTTACGAAATTAAAGATGCATGCAAGGTAAGATAAACTGAAAGCAAAATATACACGATGCCTCCACGGGCTCAATGCTAGCATGTGTTATGAGATCTACTCTAGATTATTTTAAGTTAGGCATGCATGTAGAAATCACAACTAATCTAGCTAAACTAAGTAGGAAAAGTAAACGAAAGAGATCTAATCTAAAATTTGCAAAAATAAGACAGAAAGGGAAGGAATGCAAGCTACTTGGGTACAACTCCTTTGGGCTTGCTTTACAGTGATTTAGAGTATAGAAGGAAAGGAGAAACATTTACCACAATGAGAGGAGTTGTTTGGGGGTGTGTTGTGCACGAAAATGGGTATTATGCCCTCTTGTCCTGGCGAGAACCTGCAAAAATCAACAAGCTATTGCTTGCTGATTTTTGCTGCAACACACTCAAAAGATGTTATGAAATTTCTTTTTTTAGGCAGAAATTTCGTGCATGTATAAACGATAAAATTATAGTGTTTTAATTGACCTATCTAAGCCTATTAGCTACTAAAATCAGAAATGAAAGAGCATGGAAATAATTAGAAAATATTTTGGATTGTAAACGAGAAGTAAGAGTAAATTCGTGTTTGGATCTATCCCAATAGCTTCCCCTTGAAGTAATCTGCAAGTTTTAAACAAAACGTGAGATGAATAGATGATGATTGCAAATACTAATAATATAAACTAATTTCTATCACTAGTAGATGCGAATCATATAAGCTAGCAATTATACAATCACTAAGCCTAGCCAAGTAAACTAATTTACCCAACAATCTATCTATAATCACAATAATACTTAAAACAAAAACAATTTCACCTCATAATCATGCAAAGAATCCAGACAAGTCTTGAGATCTTTGAATCCTCCAAAGCTATTTCTTTTTATTATCCAATGGGAAGATGTTGTGACAACTAATTGCCACAAGCCCTTCAAGAACAACACCAGTGAAGAAATACGACAATAATGAGAGAGATAGAGAGAGTGGGATGGTGAGAAACTAGTAGCATAACAGTGCAATAATGAAAGGTGAGAATGAGGGAGTGAGAGGTCTCTTAAATAGCTTGAGAAGCTAAGGAGACCCCTCTTGGATCTTCAACAAGTGTCAAACATCCAAAGGTGAAGACAACTCAATGAGAAAAAGCCACCAATGAGAGGGTAAGCTTTAGGGTGAGGGGAAATGGCAAGAAGGAGGCGAATGGATGGGGAGAAAGCAAGAAAAGGAGGAAAGGGGGGGCAAAATAGGGAAGTGAGGGAGTCCACGCATGCCTTAAAGGTGAGTTTCCAATATTTGAACCAAGATGTTTCCATCCCCACGTGAGGTTTCCAACTCCATTATGAGGAAAAACGCAAGTCAAAAGATGGAAGCTGTGAGTTACGTGAGGGATGAAGAGGGAAAGTGTATGGCATGGAAAAGGAAAGGGGGACCTACGCTCTTAATTTGAGTGAGAGTCCAAAGTTTACATGAGGGAGATGGGGGACGTAAACCTTAGTTAAAGCGTGAGATAAGATGACATGGCATGAGGGATGTGGGAAAGTGGATGGATGAAGTGGCATAGTGTGTGGGACACACTTCCAATGGGACGTGGATGGGTAAGGAAAGGCGTATGGGAGAGGGAAGGGACCCACGACCCATTTAAACGAGTTTCCAATACTTTCGTGGAGAAGGAGACGTAAGGTGAAAGGGGGACATAAGGGACGTGAGGGAAAGTTTTAGTGAGGGTGATGTGTGAGGTAGGAGTGGAAGGGCACACCTCATGAGGAGGGGCCCATAACACACTCAACATGTATTATTATATCAATTAATGAACTAATACATGCTCACGTGGGAAAAGGGGACGTGAACTTTAAGGGAATGAATTTTAAAACTTAATTAATAATTAAAGGTGGGTTTTAAAAGGGTAGGTGAAGGTTAGGATAGGTAGGTGGGGTCTCTTATTATTAAAATCACCTTTACCTCACCTGATTTGACTAACTATTACAAAATTTATATTTTCCCATGTTCTGGGTTTGGCAATTAAAATCGCCATTTTCCGAAAAACTCCTAAAGTGGACAAACAACCTAGCAAAACTTGTCCGACTGAGCTGAAACTTGGTCCATGGGTTTAGGGGGTCTCATTAGCTTTCTTTTGAGTACAAATACCCCTATCAAAAATCTCGGGACCTAAGTTTTACATTAAATACCCAGAATTAATTAATTAATTCGGAACCTTAAAAAAAAACCTAGCTAGACTTGACAGAATTCCGCGAAATTTCGCGTGTTGTCTTACATGGTCATTTACAACATTCCTAAACACTAGCTACCTAGGAACGACTTCATTAGAATGCCTTTCACCACTTTGGAGGATTTAT
>CBVK0100387072.1:0-11367 GCA_900067695.1 Picea abies | reverse complement strand
TTTCACTTGGTTGTTTGAAATTAATTAAGAAATTATAGTGACCAACACATGCCTTTAAGGACCTTGTCAACATCTTGCTTTTCAAGACATCAGAGTAGAACTCCATCATAATTTTTTTTGAACAAGATACCATGAACCAACTGATATTGTGAAAATTTCATCCTTAGTTCTCTCTTTTGTTTGGCATTGAGATGGTTAGGAGTTGTTCCATGCTGAATATAGTACTTGATCAGATCATTTTAACATGAATTCACAATTGATGGGACATAAGGGACCTGTTCCGTGTAAAGGGTTGGTTTCTCTTGCCATCCATATTCCTCTTGATATTCAGAATCCCTGACTCTAGTAGTTATTTTTCATGGGCCTTGACCTTTCACAATATTTCTTGGTTTTAATTAAAGTCCAAACCCCTATAAAGAAATCATCTAATTTCCTCATCTCCCACCCTGAACTATTTAATGGCTTTGTAGACAGCAAAAGCTTGCTTGTCTACTGATGGATAATTCAGCTCAACACCTTGTAGTCTAGTCCTCATGAATGTGATGGGGCACTCGTTCCCTTGTTGGTCTTTTTGAGAGAACATTGTTGGAAGAGAATGGTCAGAGGCAAACGTATATAGCAACAAGTCCTTAGTAAAGTCTGGACTTTGTAGAGTAGGTGCAACTGCTATGGTGACCAAAATATTTTTGAAGGCCCCCTTTCTAATAGATTTCCACTTCAATTGTGTGTTTTTCTTAATCATACACTATAGAGGTTTAACAATTTAAGAAAAATATGGAACAAATATTCTTACAAAATTGATTTTGCCAAAAAAGGACTACATAAAACTTTTGCTATGTGGCGGTGGGATTTGCATGATAGATTTTGTTCATTATGGATCCATGGAAATCCCATCCTTTGAAATAACATGCCCCGTGAATTTTCCTATTGAAACAACAAATATGCTCTTCATGGGATTTAAAAAGATATCATATTTTTTTCATCTTTCAAATATTCACTTCAAATGTTTGGGGTGATCGATTCTTTGTTTTGAATAGACTGTGACGTCATCAAGATAGATCACCGTGCTATGACTAATTAAACATTTAAAAGATATGTACATTTCCCTTTTAAAGGTGGCACCAACGTCTATTAGACTGAAGGGAATTTTGCGATATGCATATGTTCCCCACTTCGTCCTAAAGGTGGTATTTAATCGATCCAATTCTGCTACAAGAACCTGATCGTAACCAGAAAACTCATCTAAAAGAGAAAACATTTCAGAACTAGAGATGAGTTGTAGGATTTATTCCATAAGGGGAACTTGATAGTTGTCTTTATTAGAGGCTTGATTCATATTTTAGAAATCTATGCAATTTATATTCTCCCCTGATTTTTCTCACAGGCACCATATTAGACACCCAGGTTGAGTGACAAACTTTTAAGATGATCTTGGCATCTAGTAATTTCTTTAGTTCCTTTTGAATGAGTGGTTCAAGGGTCATATGTACTTTCCTTAACTTCTATTGAAATGGCTTGGCACCTTCTTTGATAGGAATCACGAGTTGAATGATATGGGTGTCATAGGTCTTCAAATATTCATATGTTCAGGAAAATACATCACGATATCTCTTGAACAACTGCATGAATGTATGCTTCTCTGCCACTGAACAACAAGTGTCGAAATTGATGTATTTGGGATATTTATGGGTTCCTATATTTACCAAAAAGTGCATTATAGTAGAACTTTTTGTCTTTGGGTTCACATACCTTCTAAACTTAGTCTATAAATCAAACAAATTTTCGAGTGACACCACATTTTTCAGGATGCAGCTGGCTTTAGTCCTACTTGATTTTTCTCGGTAGTCTCGAATATTCTATTCATGCACTTTGTCATCTACCACTGAGTCTTGGAAAATGTCAGAGTTGGCAAGAAAATTTATAATCTGAGTGATATTATTAAATACCCTCTAGTTTGTGATGTTATCTAGTATGGAATGCCTGCAAATTATTTCAACGGAAAAATCGTCATTAGAGGGTATGAACCAAGACGTTACATTTGCTAAAATGTTTGCATTAATGTTTTGACAATGAGGTGTAGAAGTTATATTAAATGCTTCAAAGGAATAGAAAAAGTTCCATACCTCATGTTGATAACCTTTCAAATAAGGAGATAGATAGTGATGTTCCTTACCTGTTGGACAACTATCTTCGAATCACCAAACACTCAAATGCATTTTACCTTAAGGTCGATGGATTTCTTTATGACTTCGACCAAGGCTTCATATTCAATGGAATTGTTGGTGTACTTGAATCCTAAACAACAGGATATGAGATTTTTAATCTGTTCTGGATCAATAAGGATGCATCCTTCCTCGACTCCTTGTTGAGATTTGGAGCCATCAAAGAACATTGACCACATGTTAGTATGTACAAATGGGTTAGTTGCGCAAAAACCTATTTCTTTTAATATATTACAAGAATAATTATGAGTGTGCGGAAGGAGCTCAAACTGTAAATCCAACTGAATTGGAGATGATTGTGCTTCATAACAACCATGATCAATCTCTATGAAATAATTTCCCAAAACAGTATGGGTGAAGCTAATGGGATCATTTTTACCTTCCAGTTTTTTAATCGTATGCTTCATATGGGCCTCGTTGTTCACCCATATCTAATTTAGCTTACCTTTGTATGGAAGACATAAGTGGAACCAATCTGTAGCAAAATCACCTTGAAGATTAGCATTCTAGTTCCTGATCAACAATAAACCATTGCTTTTTGGAATATCAACAACAACAATGTCAATAACCAAATGATCCCTAGGATCATATGCAAGTCTAACCATAATATCTTTAAGTTCCCCTCTTAATTTAACATCTAACCTATCTAATTGTATGATTCTCATGGTAGTCAATTATGGGACAAGATTTATTTTTTTACAAAATGAGTATGGCATGATGTTGGAGGAAGAACCAGAATATGCTAAATGATTATTAAATTGAAATTAAAAATTTCATATGTAAGTAGAAAATGAGGAACCTGAGACTTCGAATTACTAGCTACATTTATGGAGGATTTAATTTCAAATTTGTGTTATGCCTTTGTTTCAACATCTTTACAAATGTTATCAGCTACAACGATGGTCTTATTCTAAGAGTTATCAAGATTGAAAGTGTCAAGAAGAAGATCACGTCGTTGAGGGAGAGTGCATATATCATACATAGATATGTTAGCTTTAGCTTTCTTCATGTCTTCAATGACATCCAAAGTGTGAGTTTCAGGTTTATTCATTGTTTTGCTTGGCTGAGAAATGTTTTATTTGTTGTTGTCTATTGGAATATTGGTTTCAGTTGAAGTAGTTGGTTTATTGTTTTTAACTGCAACATAGGTGCTAGATTTAGTGCTAGTTGTTTTAGGGGCTGGGGTGCTTGGATTTTAAGTAGGAACAGGGGAAATGATTTTCCTGAGGGTGGTGTTGGTTTTCGGAAAGAAAGAAGCAATGGCAACAACACCCTTGATGTGTAGGTTGTAGTCTCAGGGGGTATATTTTATGACCTGTGTATCTCCCACAAAAGCTTCTTCAATATGCTCTTCATCTGAATCAATACACTAGTCCCATAAAAACATGGTAGACTCTTGTGGGTTTTCCTCGGTTACTTCTTCGAATTTTATTTCCTTGGGTTGTTCATCATTTAAGTCTTGTTGATATAGCAGTTGGTTGATGACGAAGGTCATAGATTTAACCCATTGAGGACATGTTCTTTTTAGAATGATTATGCTGGTGGTATGAACATAAATTATCCATGCCAAAATTATCCATATTTGGAGTAATATGTGGGACCTATGGTGACTTTGGTGAGTTTTCATTCCTTTTGTATAATATAATAAAAGGTCTAGGCCTTGAAGGCCCTTCCCCAACTTTCTTCTTAAGGTCTACTACTTCATTTGATAATTTCTTGACCACCTTAACCACATTGTCCAGATCTTTGGGTTCTTTCTTTGGGGGTTTTGTTAGTAACAAAGGCTTCTTCCCAACTCTACTTCATTTGATAATTTCTTGACCACCTTAACCACATTGTCCAGATCTTTGGGTTCTTTCTTTGGGGGTTTTGTTAGTAACAAAGGCTTCTTCCCAACTGATTTAATTTCCTTGGATGAGGGGTGACTATCATAAGAGAACAATTCCTTTTCAACATCTTTGGCTTCTTCAAAATGTTGAGCTAAGGTAACCTTATCAACTCGTTTAACAAACATGCATATAGAACGGATCAAAGATGAAGTATAGTATTCGACAACCAAAGTTTCCAAAGGAGCGGTATCAACAGAAATATTATTGAGGACTATAGTAAAGTGTGGATTAAAGTCCTTCAAATTCTATTTCTTTTCCATTTTTATAACTCCTAATTCTTTGTATAAAGTCGTGAGAGTTTTCCCTTCACCAAATTTTCCAATGAAATCCTTTTCAAATTCATCCCAACTAGTTATAGAAACTGGAGGAAGGTTAAGATACCATGTGGATTCTTTGTTCTCAAATGTGTAAGGGAAAATTCTACAAACCATGTCTTCATAATGGACAACAAGGAGACGGGTGACTAGAAAGAAATTATTTATATGATCTTTCAGTGAGTTGGATCTGTCTCGGTCAAATTTCAAAAGAAGTCTCTCTGGACATTTGGGAATTTTATGCGTAGGTTTCATTAAGTTTAGAGCACCTTAGGACAACCATGGTGGAATCATTATTCTTCGATTTAGATTTTCATCCTTGTTGTCATTAGAATCTAATTTTGGGTTTTCACCATCAATGTTATGCTCAGATTTGGGTGGAGTAGGACGAGGAGGTATGGGCGGAATTTGACTTAAAGGTATGGGTACTTCCTATAAAGCAGTTTCAATCAAATCCTCTATAGAGTCCATAAGAATGTTGGCCTGATTCTTGAGTCGTCTTATGTGAGTATCTCTCCTCCTAGGAAGTTTTGACATTGCTAGTAGTTGGCCTAGTAACTTGGCGTATGTGCAAGTAACATAAAGAGTTTAAACAAACTCTTCATTAGGCACAAGATACCAAGCATTGGGTTGAGTTTTGGGACTTTCAGTAACACTTTCAAAATCCAGGATTTTTGTCTTCAAAAGTAAGGTCTTGTTCAAAAGGGATATGAGAAAAAAGAGATTGAACATGAATATTTTCTAAAGTCTAACCAATCCTTTGTAGTGAATTTATGTGAGCCAAACAAAATTAGGCCCTTCTTCTAGCACCAATTTTGTTGATAGGGAATAAATTCCTTGCAACAACAAGGGGTACTACCTGGTACACAATCCTAATTAAACTATGCATCGTTTTATTTAAGAGACCCATCCAGGTTCTGGCCCAGTTGCCATTACTAGTTATGAGGGTAGATGGTTGGATGGTTATGTGAATGCAGATGTATATGAAGACTATCTAATTGAATAAATAAAACCCAATCTATCATTTACTATCCTATCCTAGCTAGGAGCAATCTATTGTAACCGAATGAGCAGTTAGAATGTAACTAACTCTACAAATAACTTTACCCAAATAGTTTTAATGAAGGAGCAAAGTTAGACAACATATGCACACGAACATATATAACTTGAATAGTATAAATTACATTATCACATACATCAACAACTCATATGCTCTGGACATAAATATAAGAAACAATAACAGAATTGCGAGAATGATATTGATTGCATAAGAAAATTTTGTAGGAAAATTGTGTTCTTACAACCCATGTAAACAGTAGACAGTCTACTGAAAATAGTTCACAACAAACAATAATTTTCACAAGTTCTTTTCTCTATCAAAACTATCCCTCGGGACTTCTCAATATTAGTTAAAAAAAGTGTTTTCTCGAAAATATTTTAGTGAGTGTATACCATGCTTGAAGAGCCCCCTCAAAATGGGCTTCTTTATTTATTTATACAATTATTACTAACTCTTGAAAATGTCTTCATTCATTCCTCAAGAAGCAGTTACAAAAATATTCAGCTTGCCCCCATTAAATATTGATATGTGTGAGAATGGGGATGAAAATGAGGGTAGTTTGCAAAAAGACAAAACATAATACAGTTGTCAAGAAATTTGAATTTTCTCTTTTATCTTATTCATGGACTCTTGTCCATGATGTAAGCTATCCAAATATCGAACTGGTCATAGAGTGATATGACCCTACGATAGGAAATTTATTCAAATGTGGCCTCATGTATGGTTTTTTTGTCATTGAGGGTCTTCATGTCGTTCGCTAAGGTATCCATGAATGCTTGAATCATGGTGTGTAATTTAATGGGATGTATAAGATGTTGCTCCATAAAATCCATTTTCACCCTTGTAGTTGATTTAGTTGTCTCTCTCTTGTGACTTGTGATCTGCTGGATTTTCTCGAGAAGTTGTTCCATCGTGAGGGTCTTTCCAAGCTCTTCAAGGGGTGGGAGATGACACATCTATATTTAAACTTGGGTTGTTTTTGAAGTTGCGCACATATTGCTAGCGAGTTGGTCATTTATTTATCTACTCTATGTTCATCTTGCTGACAGCGGTCAAGCGAGGCATAATCAATATTTTTTATATTCCCGAATGGCGAGGAAGCTCAGCTCGAGCGTTTGGGTTCTTGTTGATCCATCTATCAATATCACCTGGCTTTCTTAGATAATGATGAGTTGGGTGTTCTTGGTTTGCACTCGGTTATGTTCTATTATGGTGGTCACCATCTGTTGAAAGATGTGCAAGTGGGAATACATGTATGTGATGGCTTCCTCCAATTTTGTCATGAATTTCTCTGCACATGATTTAAACTCTTTAAGGTTTCCCTCATCTATTTTCTCGAATCCGAAATATTCTTCCAACTCTCTGCTCCTAGCATCCTTCTATTGATTCTGGAAATACAAGTTCTTTAGGTTATGTTTTTTCACCATGGTGAAAGAAGTACCAGCGGAGGCTACAAAAAGTGGATCATCGTTAACATTTTTTGTTACTAGGGTCTCTGTAACGATCGATATTAGATCACCTCCCATGACCTGTTATTTTCTCTTTTGTTGTTGGACGATGCGATTTATGGTTTTTTCATACCTAAACCTTTTCAATTTCAGCACTTTGCTTGGCATGTATTGGGTGCAAAGCCCCAAATAGAACCCACCGAATTGAGTGTGACTGTTGGAGCCTCTCGTTGATATTTCTGAGATGTTGGTGTCCATTGGTGATGCATCATCATTATGAGCCTCTTCATATTTCTTATGTTTTTTCTCCTCTATTTCCATGGTTGCATATTCATTTGTTTCTTTTGCTTGGCATGTATTGGGTGCAAAGCCCCAAATAGAACCCACCGAATTGAGTGTGACTGTTGGAGCCTCTCGTTGATATTTCTGAGATGTTGGTGTCCATTGGTGATGCATCATCATTATGAGCCTCTTCATATTTCTTATGTTTTTTCTCCTCTATTTCCATGGTTGCATATTCATTTGTTTCTTTTTGTACCACTTACATTGTTGTTGTTGCTTATGTTATAAATGTTTCAGTTGTTTCCTCCTATCCAGCTTCAGTTTATGCTTCCTTATAAACAACTACCTTTTCTTATGCTTCATCCCCAACTGTTGCTATTGCTACTGCATCATATTTTTCCTTAGCTCTAGCTTCATCAATCTTCTTATTCTTTTATGTTGCATCCTCCTTTTTCTGAAAATTTTCCTTCTTTCTCCTTTTCTTGTCTACTATTGTTTCTTCTTCTTCGGTTGACCCAGAGTGTGTGGATGTCGTTGCAGCAGATGATTTTTCTACTGCTTGTTCTTCTTCTTTCTCTCTCGCTTCTTAATGTTCCAACTCTTCATAGACAATCCTTCCCACATGTTTTCCTTGATGCTTGAAGATGACTTCATCGTTAGTCCATCCCTACAATGCACTTCTTCTTCATCCCAAATTTCTGACGTATATTCCCATGGGAATTTGAGTTGGCTACAATATTCTTTGACAACCCTCTTGGGATCATGCCTTGTGAATATTTCTTCCCTGAAGTGGTACAATAGTAATGTGTCCACTTCATCCTGAGCCTTCTTGGTCATTGCAAATTAATATGAACTATTTCATAATGAAATATGGGGCCAAATATCCTTCTTGTCTCGGTAGACAACTTCCACAACTCCATGGATCATTATTTGGTAGGCAACCTCTTGAAGCACCAGTTTGTCTAGGACAAATGTTGGAAGTATATGGGGAGCCTTGGTGGTCCCATATATCTTGATGTAAGTGCCATGTTCCATCAGATACCAATCCCCAATCTTACTGATTATTGTTATTGATTTATCTGTTATGCACAGGACCGGAATTAAAAAAATGAATTCATATAAAGGCGCAAAGAAATGACCACATATATTATGATATTCTGACATGTACTTGTGCTCTCAGAGCACCTTGCAATAGATGTGTATGACCGGGTCTATTATTTTCCATTCCCAACCCATATTGGGGTATTGATGTGTGACACACATAATATCCAATAGGTATGATGACATGTGAAAATTTGGAAAAGTCTCAAGCTCAGTATTATTCATGGTCATGATAGATTTTGTCGAATTTGTTGATAGGATATCAACCTAGTTGAATGTTGTTCCTTCATATACGCAGTGGTGGATCAATGGCATTAAGGACATTGTAAATGTGGAGGCATATCATTCCCCATACAACCTGCAAAGCATTGCCACCATAAATTTATAGGGTGTTCTCGATGTCACAGTGGTATACTCGTTGGATGGCCTGTGCTTGAAATATTTGTATGAATTGTACCAAATCTTGAACAGGTCTTTCTCTTTGAGCTTGAAACTGTTGAGGAGTTCCTCATTTAAATTTTGGGTTCCCTTTTCCAAGTGTTAGTGCTTTGCTAGGTCAATTTCCTAGAACGATGCATTGGGTTCTCCCTTGATCAAATCAATTGCATCTGTGCAAGGGAGCACTATAACATGGGCTCGTACCATGTGTATTCATGATCTTAGAATATTCTTGAAAATTTGGAGCTCTTCTTGGTCATCAATGTCAACTAGGAACATCTATTTTTTGAACATTTGAAAGACTTCACCCCACTTGAGTGAGTCTCCTCCTTTTTCAAGCAGTCGTGATGTATCATTCTAAACTATCCATGGGGAGTCAGACTCTTCTTCCTTCCTGCTTCTGCTACCATAAGCCTCTATGGTGGGTGCTTTGCTTGTGATCTTCTTTCGCGATGAAATTTTTTAATCTGAAACACATTATCCTAATTAGTGTGAAGGACCAATAATAAAGTTGATGAGAAATTAACATTAAATATCATTCATTATGGGCACATAATAAATGAGCGTTTAAATGAATATTAAAGACAAATCTGGCAATGTAAACTTATGATAGATACCTGGAGAATCACTTGTGTTAATATTAGGAGGGACATCATCATTTGAGGATGATAGGATAATTGAGGACATGATGAATATTTAAGGAGAGGAAGCTAGCATGTTAGTGGAATTAATGTTATCTTGGTTAACAGACAAAAATTTAAGTTCAGAGCACTTGGTGGGAACTTCTCTAATATGTATCAAAATAGTTCGTGGTAAGTTCTTCAGTTATATCAATGAGGTTCGAGGAAATATTGATGGATGGGTTGGAAGAGTTTGTGTTAATATCATTGGTCACACTGAAAAGGTTTGTGTTAAGACCGTCAAAATGGGTCGGAGGCATTGTTATTAACTTCTCTGATATTCAAAAGTTAACATCGACATAGTTTAGGTAAAGTCCTTTGATGAATACCAAAAGCGATCATGTAAAGTACTTCGGTGAAGATCAGAGCAGTTATTGTAAAGTCTTTCGGTGACTACTCACGAAGATCGCGTAAAGTCCTTTGGTGAAGATTGGATGCGATCTTATAAATTCCACCGAATAATCCAATGATGATCATATTAAGTGCTCTTGTGAGGACATGCAAAGATTTTGTAAATTTATCTGGTGAAGACTAGAGGTAATCATGTGAATTCCTCTGGATAAACCGATGATGATCGTATTAAGTTCCCCAATAAAATATACATTGAAATTGGCTAAGTCTTGAAGGATTCTTTAGTCAAGTTTAGGGCTTGAGCATTGAGTAACTGGGCGACTGGTACAAAGGTTAGAGTTCAATTAGAATGAGGCCAGAGTCTGGGCATGATGGTAACATCCTAGAGTGAGACATCTCATTGAACTTTGTGAAAACCTAAAACTATTAAAAACAGTCTCCAGGGTGCGAGATAACGCCTAAAGGGGGCCCATAGGATATTAATGTCATGGGTTGCTGAGAGGAAACTGGCATCAAAGGTTTAAAGATCATCGAGGAAAGATGCTTGGTTCTTTGGGGAGATTCAAAAGTACCTGGTTTAGGGTTTAGGCATGGCTTGGTTTGGAGAACCATGGATTAGGGAAGGTCATGAGGAGAGATCGAAAAGCCAGGAAGAATCGAGGTGAAGGTAGGATTTTCCATTCAGTTATGGGTCTGAGGGGAACGTGACTAGAACATAAAATATGACCCATCGAAGGGTGATGTAAAGGGGTCAGTCTAAGGGATTGATGCCCTCGAATGTGATAAATGAGCCCTAACCCTAATAATAATTAATCATGTTAGAACTCTATAAATTCCCAAAGGTTGTAAAAGGGCAAAAGAAATTTACAAGAGGTAACCTTAACCAACCACTTCGAAACTGGTATCTAGCCCTGCCAGTTTCAGAGAAGGGTCTCTTTGTAAGATTTAGATTTGTTTGGATTTTCAAATCTTAGGCTAGTTAAAAAGAATAGTATTGATTTGTTTGTATTTTTTAATAAATTGGTTGAATGTCACTTACGCTTCCATTGGGCTATGAGGTTTGTTTTATAAAAATGGGGATCAAAGGACAATTTTTTAGAAGATTTGTTTTACAGGGCAAGGTAGTGCAGTTGCTGGATTCTTTAGGAATAAAAATGATGGATTGTTGAAAAGGTGAGATATCAGTTAAAACAAAAAAGAAATTAATAATTTCTTTGTTGTAACATCAGAAGGAAAACATTTAAATCTGTAAAAGATTAAGAATAGAGTACGCAATGGCAAATTATGCAACTTTAACTTCTTTTAAAGATTAGATTAGAAAAACAAAATGATAACTAAGAAAGAAAACTTTTTATGAAGACAAAGGAAACTTCACCAACAGCTAACACGTAGGAATCCTGTGAAACGTTTCTTTGTATTACTAGAATAATCTCTTGAAAAACAATTTACAGCGATTACAACTTGCTTGGGCGTAAAGATCAACCCTTAGTACTTCAAAGTTTGAATTATTTATAATGTAAATTACAAATGACCCTGTCATCAATGATCAGGACGTGGCAGATGCTATTTTTAACTATCTAGA
>CBVK0100387066.1:0-15779 GCA_900067695.1 Picea abies | reverse complement strand
AACAGGGCATCTCATGTTTGTAGGTTGAGGAGAGCGCTATATGGGCTCAAGCAGGCACCACGTGCCTAGTACAACATGATCGATTAGTTATTTTCTTGGGATGGGCTTCACCAAGAGTGAGGTTGACTCCAACCTCTACTACATCTTGGTTAAGGGGGAGCCACTCATTCTTGTATTAGAGAAGCTCATAGCAGATTGCAAGAAGGATCTTGTTGTTGAGTTTGAGATGAAGGACTTGGGGCTCATGCATTATTTTCTTGGTTTGGAGGTGTGGCAAAAGGATGGGCAGATTTTCCTTGGACAAGGGAAATATGTTGTGGAGATCTTGAAGCAGTTTGGCATGCAGGATTGCAGGCCTATGGCAACACCTATGGTTACTAACTGGAGGAAGATAGATGATTCCAAGTCAGAGGGAGTACATGCCACTCTCTACATGCAACTCATTGGCTCTCTTATGTATCCGGTTAACATTAAAACAGATTTGTGTTTTGCTGTCAACACACTCAGTGAATTCATGGTAGAGCCTAAGCGTGTACATTGGGTGGCAACAAAGCGTGTGTTCAGGTATCTGCGTGGGACAATTGAGTTTGGGTTGAGCTATATCCAGGGGGATGGAGTGAAGCTTGTGGGTTATTCAGATGCAGATTGGGCAGGCAGCTGTGTGGACAGGAAGAGCACATCAGGTTGTTGTTTTAGCTTGGGTTCAGGGGCTATTTACTAGTTCAACAGGAAGCATGAATCAATTGCTTTGAGCTCTGCAGAGGCTGAATACATGGCAGCCAGCTTGGCATCATGTGAGGCCATTTGGCTTCGGAAGCTACTCATGGGCTTGTTTGATTAGGTGTTGGACACAACCGTGATTCACTGTGACAATCAGAGCTACATCAAGCTCTCTGAAAATCTTGTGTTTCATGATAGGTCCAAACACATTGAGATAAGATACCACTTCATTCGGGACTGTGTGCAGAAAGGTTCAGTTAAGCTACAGTATGTGCCAACCGGTGAACAAATTGCAGACATACTCACTAAGCCCTTGGTGAAAGGAAAATTTGTCTATTTCAGGGACAAGTTGGGGGTTGTGCAGAACACCTTCCTCGCTAAGAGGGAGTGTTAATTTTCTGTAGCAGGGTTGCGACAGTGCTTGGATTGCATTGTGTTAATGGCTCTCTTGATGAGGATCTTTCAAAGGTTAGAAGTATGTTTAGCTTTTGTTTTCACAATATTTTTTCTCCTTATGCTTTGATGGATGGGGTGGTGGATGCTTGTTGCCATGTGGTTCTCTACAAGGTTTCTTGTGGTGATAGGGACATGTTGGGCAAAGATTTTTCAAAGGAAGAGCTCTTTGCGACATTGTTGTCTATGTAGAATGGTAAATCTCCAGGCATTGATGGACTTCCTTGTTACTTCTACAAGGCCACGTGGGATACTATTGGTGATGATTTTTGCTCTTTGGTTTCTGAAGTATTTGCTTATGGCCCACTGTCCGAGTTTCTTAACTAGGGGGCTAGTCAAGCTTGTCCCGAAGAATGCAGTGAGGGATTCCATTGGTGGTTGGCAGCCTATCACCTTGCTCACTATTACTTATAAAATTATGGCCAACGCTTTGGCTTTATGGATCTGGTTGGTGGATAAGTATGTGGGTCATTAGATGTAGACAAGATTTGTTTAGTGGAGATTCATTCTTGACACTATGGTTTTTTCCTGGGAGGCTATGGAGTGGGTAGGGGAGACCGGGCAACAGTCTTCGATCTTGAAAATTGATTTTGACAAAGGATCTTGAAAGACTGGGCAATAGTCTTGATTATGATCGGGTGGATTGGATTTTAATTTTTGAGATGTTGATTTGTGTGGGGTTTGGTCCCTAGTGTGTTTCCATGGTGAACACTTTATTATCTAATGCTTCAACATTTGTATTTGTCAACAGGGCCTTGTCTACTTGGATCTCTCTGCATTGTTCTATTCATCAGGGATGTCCTTTGGCCCCATATTTATATGTCTTGATAGTAGATGCTTTGGGTTACTTGTTGGAGGTTGCCTGTATTTTTGGTTAGATTCACGGTATTCTTCTCCCAGATGGTTAACAACCACTTTGTAGATGAGTCTCCCCTCTTAGCCAGAGTAGACAAGGCATTTGTTGATGGGGCCCTTGCTTGTATAGACACATTTTTCTTTGCCTTAGGTGCCATAGTTAGTGCCCATAAAATTGACTTTTGGTAAGTAGGCTTTGTTGCATCCCTAAATTGTCTCCATGTTTCCTGGTCTTATATTGGCTTGGGGTTATTGCTCGATATTTGGGTATTCCGTTTGGAGTTGGTTTGCTGCCAGTCTCCATGTGGGATTGGTGTTTTGAGAGGTTGCAAAGCAAGCTTCTTATTTGGCATCATAAGGACCTCCCATTTGAAGGCAAGCTAACTGTTGTTGGCCATATTTTTCAAGCTTCTCATGTATATTATGTTGTCTCATTGGTTTCCTAGCAAGACTCTTTTTTGACGACTCGAGTAGATTTTGAGAGCTTCTCTATGGTCTAAGTATGGTGCGATGGTGGCTTGCCCTTGGTTCCATGGGATGCTTGCACCATGCTCAAGGATGAGGGGGGGCTCGATTGGATTGATGTTGCCACCTAGGGGAGTATTCTAGTGGCTAAGAGGGTGGTGTTGTGTCTTGAGGGTTCAACTTCTTGGGAGATCTTGTTTTGGCACTGGGTGCTTTCAACGCAACATTTATATAGAGTTTGGGGGATTTTAGAGTTTGTGATATCATCTCATCTCCTCATCTCTTTTAGGTGTTTGGCAGCTGGCTCCCTCATCTTTCGAAGCATTTGGATCGCTTGGAAGGCAGTTGCAAGTTTGGTTTGTTGGCAATGGGAGGGAAGTAGGGTTGGTTGGGATTTGGCTTGCAGTTCCATTTGGAGTTGGAGGGTTTAGGATTCATGTGTGGTGGAGGTGTCTTGCTTCCAATCTCGCATATTGTGTAGGAAGGGCATCTTTCTTTGGGGTGATTTGTGGGATTCGATCTCATGTTCTTTGAAGGAGTGGCAAGTTCTTGCTCAAGAGTATAGTCTCCTTGCTTTAATCCTCTTCCGATCACGGAGTTATAAGGGCTTATACCGAAGGTTGAGTTATTAAATTGAACATTGGAATGCTTGGGTCATTTTGGAGAGATTGGAGTTGGTGCTTTGGTTGGCCACTCAAGCAGTATGAGTCTTGTCGTTTGTATTCCATACTTCATCAAAGGCATCCATTATTCGCGGTCCTAAATGCTTGTTGGATATCTAAGGATTTCGAGGATAGATGGATTCGTCGGTTTTACAGTGTTTGTTCACATCGACTTTCTTATAAGCTAAGAGTTTTTACATGGTTGTGATTTATCAGGGGGTTTCATCCTAGGCTAGGCTGGTCAAGAGTGGGCTTTTTGATGACCTTTGTCTTATTTGTCAGCAGTCAAAGACAACGAAGCACATCTTTGGGAGTGTCAATTTGCCAAGTAGTGTTGGAGGTTTCTTGAGGATCAATGTTCAAGGGTGCATCAAGACAATGTTCGTTGGCCGTCTATCTTACTTGGTGATTGTTGCTCTCAGGTTCGCCCCAAATTTGCAGGGCTTTGGCATTGTTTGAGGATCTCAACATTATTATTTTGTTGACAGTCTATCTATCTTATTTTGTTTGAGGACCCAACTAAGTATTTTGAATTTCTTTTAGTTCTTGTTGCTTTGAGGAAGACGATATGATCACCACTGTATATACCCTTCCATCCTTTTCTGTACATTTTTTTGTAAATATAAGACATATTTGGCAAAAAAAAAGGATAAAAGAAAAGTAGTATGAAATATGAAGATAAGACCATTCCAACATCAAGTAATAATGAGGAGTCTAATTCAAGCAAGAACAAATCATCTTTGAACTTCGAGAAGATTCCAAAGTGGCCCCTACATAGTATAAACAATGAGGGATTCAAAGTTATAGGAGTTACCTCAGACCACTAAAGAATGTTGCAACAAAAAGCTTCACATCATGTGAATACTACATCGACTCACATGAGCCTACTTAATTTGAAGAACCACATCAAAAGCAAGAGTGGGTAAAAACAATGGAGGAATATAATGTCATAAAAAGAAATAAGACTTGGGAGCTTGTTGAATTTCCTCTTAGGAATAAATGCTATAGGTGCTCATGGGCCTATAAGATAAATTATGAGGGAGATAGTTTTATTGACAAAAGGCAAGGTTAATGGCTAAAGACTTTGCTTCAAAAGAAGGTTTTGAGTTTGAAGAAACTTTAGCACTTGTGTTATAACAATATAATTTTGTTAGTGTTAGCCATGGCAGCCCAATTTAAGTCTGATATGCACTAAATGGATGTTAAAAGTTCCTTCCTTTATGGTGTTTTGAAAGACTAAGTGTGTATGTACTTAAGCTAGAAAAGTTACTCTATGAACTCAAGCAACCTCTTAGAGCTTGGTATGCAAGAATTGATGACCTCTTCAGAGCCAATAGTTTTAGAAGAAGCCCATTAGATTCAAACTTGTATGTAAAAATCAAAGATAAGGATGATATAGTGATTGTAATCTTATATGTTGATGACCTCAACATTACAATAAATCAAACAATAATGATTGAGTTAAAAAATGAGTTGCATGAAGCCTTAAAAATGACAAATTTAGGATTGCTTCATTGATGTTTAGAAGTGGAGATATGGCCAAAAGGGATATCTTTGGCCCAAACTAAATATAATGAGAGATACTATAGATATCTAACATGGCTTATTGTTAAAATATTGAAAAATCTCAATCCTCATCACCTTCATAAATTATTACCTTGTGTTTTTCCTTACTGATAATTTAATTACAACACATAATAAAATATATTGGTTGGAAATAATAAACAACGGAAGCAAAATTGGAAACCAAACTTCACACATGCACACATAAAATTTTCACTTCAAATAAGCTTTTCAGTAATAATGACTCCACCCTTACAAGGGCTCCCTTAATGGGAAAATGGCCCACTGAGGAAAAATACAAATACAACAAACTTGGCAACTCTGGCCTTGAAGAAACCCTCTGCTGAAGTTGCCCTGGACGACCCTGTATGATCTGTATGCGTCCTGTCTAGCCTGTACAGTTTCTTATGTATGCGCCCCCGACTATTTATTCGACGTGTATTTACACATCCCAGACTACCTGTTTGACGCGTATGTATGCACCCTGGACTACTTGTTCGGTGCGTATATACACGCCCTAGACCACTTGTCCGACGCATACGACGCTGCTCACCTGCAGAACAAACTCTGTCATTGTACGACTGCTCCCCAGAAATCTGTCCTTTGATTTCTGGCTGCTGGGTTTTCTTCACTTGTTGCACCTTTGCACTTTCCTCCTTTGGACTTGATCTCTAGATGAAGTTCCTTCTTCACCTTTGCTGAGATCCCCTTGAATCATAGTTCTTCGTGACTCAAGCACTTGAGCAAAAGTCCTTTGTTCTTGTCCTTGGTATCTTTCCCCTCCACGTAGCCTTGCTTTTATAATCTTGAGTTTTGACCGAATCAAACATAACCGTAATCTCCAAAGTGATTGACGGTTGAGATTAAATTTCACCTCACTTGAGATCAACGACTAAGATTCATTTAATTCACTAATGCTAATAACCTTATCATTTCATTAAATTAAACTCACTTTAATTATAAAAACACTTTACTTCAATAATTCCTTTAATTGAAGTAAATTACTAAGGTTGAAGGCTTTGGATGACCTCCACACATATAGACACTTAGACTTGTGTAGAAGTACATGTTCGATGCTACAAACATCAACACTCCCTCTTAGTGAGGAAGGTACTTTTGTAAGAGCCACTTGGAACTAGTTGTCCCTCTAGTCGTGGCACAATGTCCCACACATCATCCTGCACCATGGCATCCCGCGAAACCTACTGGTCTACTGCTTCCTGAACACTGGAAGACTCGGAATCAATGATCCTACTCATTAGCGCCACGAAGTTTGGAAACTTCTTTGGAGGCTTGGTCTCCCTGAGTGTGCTCCTAGGAGCCTCAACATGCTCCTGAGCATCCTTCAATGTCTGCGTGAACCACCTGGGTCTCCTAATAGAGTTGGAAGGGGCTCACTCCTCACATGAAGGTTGACTCCTTGAACTGGAAGCCTTTGAATGCTATTCTCCCTTCAGAGCCTCCTACTTCCCATCCTTTGCCATTGACATCGGTCCACACACATCTAGATGTCTAAGATCCAAGATCCCCTTGGACCTACTCTCGTTGCTTGGAAAAGTAGCCTTGGCATTCTTGCCAAGTGCACACCCTACACACATGTCTTGCTGATCAATACTGAAATTTGGGAGACCAGTGACAATCTCCCTCATAATCGACAACGCCCTGTAGTGCAGGTGTCCCATCCTACAGGTTGTCATTTTCATGTACCAAGGCTTAAACAGGTTTGCCCTGCAACTTGTATAAATTGTCCTCTCTAACCCCAATGCTCACTGTTGTATCAGGGCTAGCTTCCTTTGGACATATGAGTACTTGCCCTTTCTTGAACATGACGACAAAACTCTTGTCCTCCATAACTAAGACTGAGAGCAAATTCTTCTTCAATCTTGGTACATATAGAACATCCTGGGCTTCCAACGAACCACTTGACTCAAGTTGGAACAAGATAGTTCCTTCATCCTTCACTGCATACTTGCCATTGTCACCAAGCTCCACATGGATATGTGAGTCCTTCGTTAGACTGCTGAATAACTCCCGTTCTTATGTCATATTTTCTGCCCACCGAGAAAAGAAATAAAAAAATACAGCCAACACTTGCAACCCAACAATTCTGCTTTTACTGTACGACCTTGTACCGATGACTTGTACGACATGTATGTGCCCAACATGACTTGTACAACGTGTATGCATGCACCCCAAACTATCTGTCCAGCGCATATGTACATGCCTTGAACCACCTGTCCAATGCGTATGTACACGCCATGGACTAATTGTCTGGCGCGTATGTACGTGCCCGGAACCACCTGTCCCGTGCATATATACACTACCCGCGGCTTTGTATGGCCTGATCCCATGACTGTACTTGCTACTGATCTGTTGCCCAGATTTGTCCTTGCTATCTGATCTGTTTGTTGTTGCCCACTTGCTTCTCTTCTCCTTTGGACTGAGCAAAAGTCCTTTGCTCTCTCTATGAGTCATTGACTCCCAATGTTCTCTTGTGTTGTTGCTATGTAGACCCTTGAGCTAATCTCTAGATGAAAGTCCTTCTCCACCCTTGTTGAGATCTCCTTGAGTCACAGTCCTTTGTGTCTCAAGAACTCAATGCCTCTCTTGTGTATTTGAAATTTGTCTCCCTCTTAGAGTGCAAGCTCTGATACCATTTTGAAAAATCTCAATCCCCAACACCTAGATAAATTATTATCTTGTGTTTTTCCTTGCTGATAATTAAATTACAACACAAAATAAAATATACTCGCTGGTAATAATAAACAACAGAAGCAAAATTGGAAACCAAAATTCACACATGCACACAGAAATCCTTCCCTTCACATCAACTTTTCATTAATAATGACTCCAAGCTTACACGAGCTCCCTTACTGGGAAAATGGCCCACTTAGGAAAAGTACAAATACAACAAACTTGGCAACTCTGGCCCTGAAGAAACCCTTTGCTGAAGCTGCCCTGGATGACCTTGTATGCGCTTTGTCCAGCCAATACAATGCGTATGTAAGTGCCATTGACTATTTGTCTGACGTGTATGTACACACCTTGAACTACCTTTTCGACGCGCATGTACGCGTCTAGGACTACTTGTTCGACGCATATGTACATGCCTTGGACTACTTGTTCGACGTGTATGTATGTGCCCTGGACTACTTGTCTGGCCGTATGTACGCGCCCTGGACCATATGTCCAACTTGTATGTATGTGCACTGGGCTATCTGTCTGATGCATACAACATGCTCACTTGCAGAACAAACTCTGTTGTTGTACGATTTCTCCCCATAAATCTGTCCTTTGATTTTTGGTTGTTGGGTTTTCTTCTCTTGTTGCACCTTTGCACTTTCTTCCTTTGGACTTGATCTCTAGATGAAAGTCCTTTGCCACCTTTGCTAAGATCCCCTTGAATCAAAGTCCTTCGTGACTCAAACACTTGAGCAAAAGTTCTTCTTTGCTCTTGTCCTTGGTATCTTTCCCCTTCAACTAGCCTTGCTTTTAAAATCTTGAGTTTTGACCGAATCAAACATGACCCTAGTCTCCAAAGTGATTGACGGTTGAGATTAAATATCACCTCACTTGAGATCAATGTTTAAGATTCATTTAATTCAGTAATGCTAATAACCTTAACATTTCATTAAATTAAACTCATTTTAATTATAAAAAGCACTTTACTTCAATAATTCGTTTAATTAAATTAAATTACTAAGGTTGAAGGCTTTGGACAACTTTCACACGTCTAGACACTTAGACTTGTGCAGAAGTACTTGTCCGATGCTACAAACATCGACAACAACTCCTATTGAATAGGTATTAAGTATTATCATATGAAGTGGATGTAACACTCTATGGGCAATTGGCAAGGAGTCTCTTCCACCTTACCATTACTAGGACAATTTTTAGCTATGTTGGCATCATAACAAGATTTAGGGCTTTGCTCTTCTTTCTTAATTTTGACATGACATTACTTGATCAAGCTCTTACATGTATTTCTCATGTATCTCTTAGTTTAGCTTACTTTATGCTTTCAGAGTAGCCTAAGGTATTCTTGCAGGTGCTTTTTGATGATTGTACTTTTCATTCCATCCCATTTACCTACTTTTTCTCTCATTCGTTGGACATTAATATAATTATGTAGCTTGTCTTATCTACCAATGATGGAGCGCCTACTCTCAACCTGAAAAGATGGTTTGACCTATCGTTGTTTTTTCCATGGTATTCCTTACAAGAATTTGACATCTTTGTAATATAGCAGAGGCAATCCAGTGTCTTTTATATTCCTTCCTTGAGAAGATCCTCTTTTTAATGGTTCTTCTTGAAATCTTCCTAGATATGTTTTGTCCATAAGGCAAAGACCTGAAGGTTCTTTATTACCTATTGAATAATCAATGATTGGACAACAATATGCCAAGTCATGATTTGTTGTAGGAAACACCACTTCAGGTGTTGTACAAAGCTCGTTTTCGTATGAAAACGTAGAAACGTGTTTGTTATGGCTTTGAACTGCATTTTTGGCCTTACAGATGTGTTCCATGTGTGAGAAACGAGTTTCTGATGATCGAAAACGTGTTTTCGAGTTGTACCCGTGTTCATACGATGCGTTTCCAACACTAAATCCTTTTCAGGATTTCAGGATTGGTAGGATCACAACATTTTCATTGGATTCTATCACATATGAGGGTATGGGATTGGCATTTAATCAAAAATATGAAGCCTTTTATGTACCTTGATGTTTGTGGTGTTGATTGTTGAACTCCTTTGTCATAACCTTAGCAAAAATGTACCCTTCACTCAAACCAATATCTTTGATTAGGCATGTTAAGCTTTTTCTATCATATTTTAAGGCTTGGATTAGGTAGTTTCATCAAAACTGGGTGGTGGATTGATGTCCCTAGATGATTGAGATAGAGGCAAAGGCTAGACAAGAGGCAAAGGGCAATACTAATGATGAGGATCCCAATATAAGCGATGGTGGAATATTGCTTTTGAACTTATGCTTATACTGAGAGGGGGGGTGAATCAATATAATATACTTTTTACTTTATTTAACCATTCATTAGTTGAGAAACAATAATTACATATAAACTCAAATCACAATGCACAGAGTTTAACATGGAAACCCAATCGAGAGAAAACCATAAAATTTATGTTTATAAATTCATGTAGGCACCAACCTACTGTTACAATATTTGTAGGCACCAACCTACTGGAGATTCCAATCCCCTCAGCTGAGTGCCAATTCAGTATCACCTGTAGGCACTAACCTACTAGAGACACCAATCTCTTCAATTGAGCACCAACTCAACAGGATATTATGTAGGCACCAACCTACTGGAGACACCAATCTCCTCAGCTGAGCACCAACTTAGTAAGACCTGTATAGTCACCAACATAAGATCCTCATACATAGAGTACCTCTGACATTACTTGCATGCTTCATACCATAGACAAACCTTCAAACCCTAGTCACATTTAGCCTTCATGCCCTAGTGAACCTCATAGCATCATTCCTAGAATATAATCCTACACTGCAACATGACAATGTTAAAATAATGCACTTTACAGCATCACAAGGTTAAAACAACGCACTTTGCAGCATCACAGACCTTTAGTCCTTCATAGCGCACCTTAAGAACAAAAAATCCCCAAGAAAACTCCTTTTGCACACCTTTAGACCCCAAGAATACTTTCCAACTCTTTGTAACAAACATAAATATATATATTCAAGTATTCTGTCTATTCAATTGAATAGAGTTGTTACACTCTTGCGCACCTCAAACTTGATCTTCTTGCTTGGATTCACTTCAAATGTCTATCATGTATTTATAGTGTTTATGTGCTCACTTTTAGAGTCAACCTATAAAGACTGGCTGAACCAACTTGAATTTTTTGGCTGGGTTGTCTGACAGAAAAATTCATATCTTCTCATTCCTAGAGAGTTAGAGGGAGTGCCATATACCGTTGGAAAGGTCTTAGAATAAGCTTTCCAACCATATAACCTATGTTCCCATTTGAGCTAGGTATTTATAGTAAAAATTCCTTCAAAGATGGGGTATCCAAACTGAGCATAAAAAACCCAAAAATAATATTTCCAACAATCTTCATCTTGCAATCTTTATCTTGGACATCTGTACACCCCCCATCTTTGAAATTAATGACAACAATATTTCCAACAATCTCACCCTTTGTCATTGATGGCGACCCTTAGTCAATTCTGATACTCTCACTGTCCGCATCTTTCCTTGTGTGCGTAGTTCTTCCTTTATCTGTGACTTCTCCCCCTTTGACATCAATGACAAAGGGCTGTTCCCCCTGAGCTTGTGCTTCCCCTTTATTGACAAGATGAGAGGGATATCACTCCTGACTTTTGTTTGAGATATTCAAATGTGTCTCTGGGAAGGGGTTTGGTAAAAATATCTGCAACCTGTTCTTTGGTGGTAATGTATTCCAACTTGACACTTTGCTTGACTACATGTTCTCTTAGGAAGTGGTACGTGATGGGAATATGCTTCGTCTTTGAGTGTATAACATGATTCTTTGAAATGTAGATTGCACTTGTGTTGTAGCAAATGATTGAGATTGGTTGATCGTATTCTACCTTGATATCCTTCAGTGTTTGCTTCATCCAGAGAACTTGTGTGCAACATGCTGTTGCTGCAAAATATTCGGCTTCTGCTGTGAATATAGAGATATAAGTTTGCTTCTTGCTCAACCATGATACTAGACAGTTGCCTAAAAATAATACTCCTCCACTGGTACTTTTCTTGTCGTCAATACTTCCAGCCCAATCTGCATCTATATACGTTGTTAGAATGAAGTCCTTACTTCTTGAATACCACAAGCCAAAGTCCAATGTGCCCTTCAGATATCTAAATATTCTTTTTACTGCTTGGACATGTGTCTCCTTTTGTGCAGATTGAAATATTGCAACCAATCCTATTGCTTCCATGATGTCTGGCCTTGATGTTGTCACATATAGTAGGCTGCCAATCATTGACTTGTACATTGTTTGATTTTCTTATGGAGATTCATCATCTTTGCTCAACTTACATCCTGTGATCATGGGTGTACTGACAGGTGCACAGTCTTCCATTCCGAATTTCTTCAACATTTCCTTGATATATTTGGTCTGAAAAATGAATATGCTTTTGCTGGATTGAGAAATTTGCAAACCTAGAAAAAATGACAATTCTCCAAGCATGGACATCTCAAATTCTTTTTGCATTTCTTCTGCAAATTTTTGGCTCATTCTATCAACATTACTTCCAAAAATGATATCATCCACATAAACCACAATGATTAACAAATCTTCATTGTCTTATCTTTTGATGTAAAGATTTCTATCTGCGACTCCTCTTTTGAAACCTTGTTGTTGTAGGTATTTGTCAAGTCTTGAATACCAAGCTTTGGGAGCTTGCTTTAGTCCATAGAGTGCTTCCTTCAATCTGCATACATAATCTTCATTGTTTGATAGTTGAAATCCTCCTGACTGTTCAATATGAATTTCTTCTAGATTTCCATTTAGAAAGGTCGACTTGACATCCATTTGATAGACTTTGAAGTTCTTGAAACACATAAATGCCAAAAACATTCTGGTTGCTTCTAATCTTGCAACTGGAGCAAAGGTTTTGTCAAAGTCAATACCCTCAACTTGAGCATACCCTTTACAGACCAATCTTGCTTTATTTCTTTCTACTCTTCCATCTTCATCCAATTTGTTTTTGAAGACCCATTTGGTGCTAATCACATTCTTGTCTTTTGGTGGGCACAAGTTCCCATGTCCCATTCTTCTCAATCTGATTTAGTTCTTCTTCCATAGTATTAGCCCAATGCTTAGCTTCACTGGCTTGTGTAAAATTCTCGGGCTCTATTTTAGATAGCAAAGAAAAGTTCAATCTTCTTCTAGTCTAAACTTGTACATTTATATCACCAAGAATCTGATTTGCTGGATGATTCTTTTGGACAATTGTTGATGGTGTATTTGGATATTGGCATTCTATTTCTTCTTGTTCTTCCTTTTCTTCTTCTTTGTAGAATGTCTCCTATGGATCTTCATTTGTTTGTGACTTTTCCTCTTGAGGTATTGCTTCATCTACTCTTACATCAATACTATTTACAACCTTGTGCAGTGTTTTATTGTAACATTTGTAGGCCTTGCTTCCAAATGCATAGCTAAGAAAGATACCTTCATCTGTTCTAGAATCAAACTTGCCTAAATTATATTCATTTCTCTTTACATAACACTTGCTTCCAAATACTTTGAATTATTTGACTGTAGCTGGTTTACTTTTCCATAATTCATAAGGTATCTTGCTGCTGTTTACTCTAATTTTGCTCTATTCAAAATGTAGACTGTTGTGCCGACTGCTTCTCTCCAAAAGGTGTTTGGTAGTTTGGATTCATTCAACATTGTTCTAGCCATTTCTTGTATAGTTCTGTTCTTCCTTTCTACAAGTCCATTTTGCTGTGGAAAAATTTCTCTTGATTCCATGAATCTCACAGAATTCATCTTCATAAGATGTAAACTCACGTTCTCTGTTTGATCTTAAGTACTTGATTTTTAAATCAGTTTCATTTTCAACTAGGGCTTTGAAAGCTTTAAACTTCTCAAATGCTTTGGATTGTTCTTTAAGAAATGTAACCCATGTCATGCTTGTGTAATCATCAATAAGTATCCTAAAATAACTCTCACCTTTTAAAGTTTGTGTTCTTGTTGACCCGCAGAGGTCTGTGTGTACAAGTTCCAATGGCTTTGATGTTGACTACTCCTTTGTTTTGAAACTAACTCTCGTTTGCTTCCCTTGTTGACATGGCTTGCAAATAGTGTTTGTAGGTTTTGAAATCCTCGGCATATCTCGTATCGCTTGTGTCTTGCTAAGTTTTACTAGATTGTCAAAGTTTATATGACCCATCCTTCTATGCCATACCCAACTTTTGTCTACTTGTCCCTTACAACTTTTTTCTCCTTTGACTTCATTAAGAATGTATACATTGCTCGGGGTTCTGTTTTCATTTTCCACTAATCTTCCTGAACCTGCTTTCCTTATCTCACATCCTTTAGAATGAAATGTGAGGTTGTAACCTTGATCAAACATTTGAATGACACTTAAAAGATTATATTTTAACCCTTCAACATACAAGACATTTTTGTGTTTTAGTATTTCCATTATCAAGACTAACATTACCTTTTCCAACTATCCTTGTAGAAGCATTATCTCCAAACGTAACATTGCCTCCTTTTTCTTCCTTTAGGGTGAGAAATTTGTTCTGATACCCTATCATGTGTTTTGAACATCCACTATCAATGTACCATGCGATTCCTTTGTCTTGAGCATACATTGCAAGTCCACACTCTTCCTTCTTTGGTTCTTCTTGCCTCCTTTTCCACACCCTTGTGTATTCTTTTCTATGTTTGGTAAGAACATATTCTTCCCTGTTTTGTTTAGGAGACTTTGTTATATTGCTTCTACAGTGACGTGTTATGTGCCCATAGTTTTTGCACTTATAACATTCAATATTGTAATTAAGTAGGGGAGCAAATGAATTGTAGTTTCTATCAACAAGCCCATGAGAACTTTTGGTTTTGTTGCTCACATAATCATTCTTTGAGGTTTTATAAGAACCTCTATTTCTATCTCTCACATGATCACTTCTTGCATAAGCTCTACAATCTATTGCTTTATGACAAAAATTATTGCAAGAAAAACAATAGCCAAGAAAGAGAGTTTGGTATCGGGTTGTGAACGATTTTCTTGGTGGAATTGATATTCTGAACTCATTCTTAGTATATTTTCCTCTTTTGTGTCTATAAGGTTTGCTTTTATTGTTATGTTCTTCTTTATCATTACTGTCCTCATCATCATTGTCTTCCCTATTTGCATATGGACATTTAGCATCAAAATGTTCTACTCTACCACAATTAAAACATTTGAAGGGTAGCTTACCTTTGTATTTGCCAGATCCTTTTTAGCTTTCTCACAAATTGTGTTTCTTCTGTATCTGATTCATGGCTGGAACAATCACAAAATTTGTGTCCTTTTGTCTTCTTTGATGCTTTGAAAGCTGCTTCCTTCCGTTCTGACTTTTCTTTTTTTGTCCTCATCTCATATGCAGTGAGAATCCCATGCAACTCACCCATTGTTAGTTTCTCTAAATCCTTCATTTCTTCAATGGCAGAGACCTTGTTATCAAATCTTAAGGGGAGAGACCTTAACACCTTTTGCACAATCATTGTTTCTTCAACCTTCTCACCAAGTCCTTTGATGGTGTTGATAATTTCATCCACTCGAAGGAAATAGGCTACAACAATTTCATCGTCTTTCATTTTTAAACTCTTGAATTGTCTTCAATGAGTTTGGAGCTTTGTCTTCTTTACCTTATCATCGCCTTCATAGATGTTCTGAAGTTTGTCCCAAATATTTTTTGCCGATTCACAATGTTGCATGCATCACTTTGAAAAATTTTGATTCTGATAGACCACATAAGATATCATTCATGGCTTTTGCATTATGTTCACTAGCGTTCTTCTTGACGTTCTCTGTTGCTGGAGTTTTTGGTGCTGAATACCCAATCACGACTGATTGCCAAATTTCAAACCCTAGAGCCATTAGATAAGTCTTCATCCTTATATTCCAGAATGCATAGTTTGTTCCATCAAACATTGGAGCCTTGTTTGTTGAGAAACCTTCTTGACTAGCCATGTGTGCTCTCGAGATCTACCTTCCAGTGGTTAGACTGTGTTTGAAGGAACCTGCTCTGATTTCAATTTTTGAACTTATGCTTACACCGAGAGGGGGGGGAGTGAATCAACATAAGATACTTTTTACTTTATTTAACCATTCATCAATCGTTCATTAGCGAAGAAACAATAATCACATAAAAACTCAAATCACAATGCACAGAGTTTACATGAAAACCCAATCGGGTGAAAACCATAAAACTTATTTTTATAAATTCATGTAGGCACCAACTCATTGTTACAATATTCGTAGGCACCAACCTACTGGAGACACCAATCCCCTCAATTGAGCACCAACTCAGCAACACATGTAGGCACCAACCTACTAG
>CBVK0100387061.1:4974-25053 GCA_900067695.1 Picea abies | reverse complement strand
CTGTAATAATACTTCAGGAAGCATTATAGCTGATCGTTTCCGAGAAGCTTAAGGGCCTAACTGGTGTGAGTTTCCCTCCTCCAATCAGCTTAGAAGTCATCTCGCACAGGGCAAACTTGGAGCGTTTCCAGGTTAATTAGTTAGGTGTTTATTGTTTTAATTAATTAGTAGTTTAGTTAGATTTAGATTAGATTATTTAATTACAGTTAGTTGTCCTCCTGTTTTATAAAATACAAAAAAGACAAAAATAGATCCTTGGCTGTCTTAAGGCAGCGAACACATGAGTTTTACAGGTTTTAATCAAATCTGTGATTTGTCTATAATGTATATTTGTAAATAAAGAGTGATTATAGCTGGTAATTAAGTAGTTGATTTGAGTTATTGTGATCATAGTTAGTATTTTGTAGATATATAATAGTTAGTAGTTTGTAGTTAGATTAGTGTAGTTAGTTTTAGTTTGTTTTATTAGTTTTTAGTTTCCTTAGTTTAGATCACTTAACTTAGATCAACTTTCTCTTTGGTTTCCTTACGAGACCTTAGAGCGACCAACGGAGCCGTTAAACTCGTCAGGGTGATCCATACCAAACGGCTTGGGTTATTTAGACAACCCCGGACCGGTTCCACTCTTCCAGTTGACGGATGGACTTTTTTGCCCGTCAACAACTAGTCATTGCTTCGATTACTGCTTCGTCCGAAGGCAAGACTAAATCTAACGAATCAGTGTTGGCAAGAGAACCCTAAGCTCAGACAGGCTCTAGAGGTGGATCCAACTCTTGTGTGGGAGTCGGATCAGGGGTGGCTAAAGCTTGCTGGACCAAAGAGTACGCTACTTCAACAGCCAACAAGAGCATGGACATGCCGTAGTGCCCTGTCTCATTCATCATGGCTGATGGGGAAGGAAGAATCCATGGATCCTCAAAGTAAGTCATGCGGAATGACGAAACATGAAAAATATCATCCTTGTGGTGAGTCAATATAAACTTGACATCGCCATGAGGAGGTGGGTAATCGAAAGTACCCATCAAAGATGGGCACAAACCAACTCCTACGTTAATGACATCGGCTTGAGTATTATCTATCATAGGAACCGTGGATGCCCCCAAAGTTGGGTCTGGTCTAGAGAAGGACAATTGATCAATGGTCACTATCCGACCCTCGTGTGGAAACAACAAGAATCGAAAAACTGTAGAAACCACAGCTTGCATAGCATAAGTCCAACTATGACCTAACAAGAGATTGTAGTCAAGGGGGGCATCGACTACCTCTACTTCAACACACACGGTCTTACCTCCTAACTGCACAGGGAAAGAAGGAATGATGCCATGTGGTCGGAATGAACGACCGTCAAATGCAGTAAGGAGAGTAGGTAATGGAGACAACTCAGGCTGACCAATGGCTTTCCAGCATGCTAATGACATAACGCAAGTCGAAGCACCCTCATCGACCACCGTGCGGAAGATATTCTGTGTAAAAGTTTTTGTGGGATGAGCCACTACTATCTAAAACGCGATGTGGTAAGGCAGACGAGGTTTCAAGTCAGTCGTATCTAACATGATGGTACCCAGGTTACAAGTCTCAGTAGAGCCTAAAGTAGTCAACAAGGCTTTCCTCTGAGCAGGGCAACTTTGGAGGACCTCCAAAGCGGACATAGCACAAGGGGTTTGGGATAAATCTTCCACCACAGAGTAATTCTGGGCGGCCCTTGCATTTGGATTGTGAGAATCTTTCTTAAATGCACCCTTTGGAATGCATGTCATTGTTTCACCCAACGTCTTCTCGATCTATAGAGGAAGAGATGGGATCTCGGCTTCTTTTCCCTTCTCAGAGGCGCTTGGTTTACTATAGTCGTGTGCTCTAGTCGTTATTAAAGCATCACCCCTAACCATGTATACGTTCGCGGATGAGGAATTGTTAGGAGGAGGGTAGGTTTCTTGACTGCCCCCTTCGGCACTTGCAGAGGCTTGAGTTAAATTTTGCCCATGCTGAAAGGGATTAGTCAACACAGCCTGTTGTTGCTGTGTGACAAACTTCTAGGCCTCTGCAAGTCGAGGACATAGATGGGTTGGGTGGCATTCCACACACAAGTTTCACGGATACCTCACCTTCCATTTTTCCATGGTGCCCTAGCCAGCATTATCAGTGGGTTTTTTCTCCCCCTTACCCTTCTTTCGTTGTTTTTTCTTCCCTTCAGGCTATTGGTTGGCCTTTGGGTTAGTCGTCTGCACGGAGTGTACTTCCGACATTTGGGTAGGAGGAGCAGCCAAAGTAGTAGTCTGGCTGGCTGCTAAGTGTTGGATAGATAACTGTTGCAATTATTTTGTCAATTGCTCAGTGGGCTTGGTTTGTGCAGAACCAACAATACCATCGGCATGTGGTCCAGCTCTCTGTCTAGTTTTATCCAGTATTGATTGTGGTGCATCCAGGAGGATGTTGTATAATAAACTAGACTGAAAATAGATAAGCTCAAACTGTTGAGCCCTCATGATGGCATCTTCTTCGAAGAAAACTCCTAAAGTCGCAACGTCTTTGGATAATTGTGGAACTAAAGACATAAGGAACCACTCTAGCAGGAATGCTGGTGGAACTGGTACATTGATTAGACTCTTTTGGTGTCTCCATTCTCGGATATGATCAGAGATATGGTCTGCTGTCGTCTGTTCAAAATTGGCTAGCAACTCTGTGCCAGTGTCGTATCGCATAGGTAACTGGAAATGGTTAAGGAAGGCCATCGCCAGTTCGCCAAAAGAAGAATATCATGAACGATCAAGCTCTATGTACCATTTCGCGGCACTCCCAATAAGAGTGCGTTGAAACAATCGCAACTAGACAGAGTCATCTCTCAATGAGTTAGATGAACACCAAAGATGGAAAGTAGTCATGTGATCACTTGGATCTTCGTTAGGCTTGGCCTCGAACTTTGGAATGTCCGAAGGCAACTTTGTTAGCATAGGAGGCCAACGCGGATCGTGACAGATAGGATCATTTAACAACCTTGTCAAATCTGGCAAGTGTAACGTTGCCAAGAATGGTAGTTTGGGTTGTTGCTAATAGCCTGGAAAAAAGGGTCCTGGAGTTTGACTGGCACCAGGTTGCCAAGAAAAGTTTGGCTGCTGGCCCGGATTCTGGTAGAAACCATGGCCCTCACCAGCGTAAGGATTTTGCATCTGCGGAGACATCATTGGTTGATTCCCCATGAAGGACATAGGATGTTGGGAATTCATCGTGTTTGATGGACTTTGGGAAGGATTACCCCATGCCGGTCCTGATGGGAGAGGCATAGAAGTCTGTCCGAGGTTCCATTGACTGTGGAAAGAATTACCCCAGAATGGCATTCCATAGGAAGGAACAGATCCTTGTCCTGAGTTCCAAGGTCCTGGTATATGTGCCCCTGACGTAGGAATAGTACCCTGTGCCAGAGTAGATTGTCCAAAAATGGGTGTGCCCCAGATGGGAAAGCAGTGGATGCGAAAGTGTTGTTACCAAACATCCCGTTCCAAACAAACAGTGAAGAACCTACCGGCATAGTTTGCATAGGTGTTCCTTGACTCCCGGCTCCAAATGAACTCGTGTGTGCAGGCTGCCCGGCGGACTGCTAATGCAGACCACCAAGTGAAGGGGACAAAGGAGAGATATGACCTCCAGCGTAAGGAAAAGCATTAAAAGGGACAGCAATTCCCCCAAGTTGACCTTGCAGAGGAGCGTTAGAGCTCCCTGCCCCCACACCCAAAGTCTATAAAGTGGAGTAAGTGAGTGCAGGACTTGTACCCGAACTAGGCATACCGTATGAGAACGGAGGGCCTGTCGCACTAGGTGTGAAGGGAGGTGTGGCCGCCATGATAGATGGGGACAGTCCACTGTGCGACGTAGTTGTGGTTGAGACCATGGTGGCCCGGACTGACCGTGGCAAGTTAGGAGATGATTCTCCTGTGGTAGCAACGGTGATGGGAATGGAAGAATTCCCAGAGGAAGTAACAACATTTGTTGCCATAGTTGTGTGAGGCACTGACAGGCGTTCGTAAAATTGAATTTGCACAATAACTTGTGGCCAAGTATCAGTGGTTGGGGTTTCAATCGAACCAAGATTGGCGATTGATTCCTCTGGGAGTTGTTCGGGCTCAATGTTTTGTAACCCGGTTGCCTCGAAAGACCCTTGTTTGTCTAGCCTTCGCCTCAATGGTGGCGGGGGTGGCTTCAGTATAACCGACGGCAGGCCCAGAAGCCTTCATGACCGGTAGAGCTCTGAATCCTCCACTGTGTGAGAAGATCCACGACACGCTAAGGTATTCTACATGTGCAAATAGTAACACACACTAAAAAAGAAGCCCCTAAGAGATAAATCAAGCAAACAATAAACTAGTTGGAAGAACAGTTACAACAACCAACACTAGAGCAACTTACCGGTGCAAATGCAACTCGAAAATGGAAGCACCCTCCGGGTATACTCTGCAAAGTGTGGCCAGATGTCTATCCTAGGTACTGCAGTATACCCCCGCAGTCACCTGTGTATGTCCCTAGAAAATATTGGCCACTAGTTTGCCAGCATGCGAACAGTCACCAGGCGGGTACAGTCGATAGTCGGGTAGACCACAATGAGCAGGGTATCAAGCCCAAAACCTGTCAAGGGTATCGAGAGAAAATGGTCTGGAAGACAACTGAGGACCTCAAACGGATTCGAGACCCATGAAGCCCCGTGGAAAATGAAAACGACGGAATCCCTTAACAAATCCTCAATATGTGTTCTCCACTATGCTCGGTCCGGCTTTGGAGGGGTTATCTCCGCTACCTTTCCTTACGCAACCTCGTGTTTATCCCCTATGTTAGAGGGGGGTCCCGGATAAATTTCATGCAACTGGACTTCTACACTCCCTATGACAGACTCCAATGTTTGGTTTGAGTGGCCTTGGAGAATTTACTTTCCAACCTATTCCAAGGCCCTAGTCCTGAGCTAGTGTATGAACCCTACAAACAAAAGAGTCTAATAGATTTTAAATTAGTGTTGCTTTTAATGGGATTTTTTACATCACAAGGTATGAAGGTGAAACTGATGGTGTGTAAAGACTCAAAGCAAAATGAACAAGAAATGCTTGGAAACAAAAACTTTTACAAAAATGCAAAAACCAGCAACTTTTCAACAAGAAAGACTTCTTTTTCTTTTCAACTTTTCTAAGAAAGACTTCTTTTTCTTTTCAACTTTTCTAAGATTTCATGCAGCAAACATAAAGGAATTTTGCTCAATCTGTGAGCTACTTATGCTCTAAATGATCTGCAAGAACTTATGAAAAAAGACTTCTTCCTAGCTATTGATGCAGCAACACAATCTTCAAACAAAGAAGCAAATGAAAAAGAGATAATTTTTTTTTATTTCAGTGCTAAATGAAGCAACAAAGGGAAAATGCCAACAAGCACAAAACCAAGAAAACAAAATAAAATTCTGGCTTAAAGCGCAGATCACAAAGAACCAGAGCAAAGACGCACAATGGCAATCAAGAAAGCACTGACTCCTATGCTTGTCTAAAAACCATAAAACAAAATCTTTTTTCTTTTTTATCTTTTCTATCAACAATCAACCAAGAAAACACAGGCTAAGGGTAAAAGGCCCTAACCTACTGGCTGTGCAACCCTAGATTCAATCCCCTGAGAAGAATACTTCTCACCATAGGAAGGGATGACTGCCCCACCCTGATTGAAAATCCACCACTCAAACCCGCTATTGTCACTGAAACAGCACGCGGGCAAATGTGTGTTGAGCTATAACAGAGCGTGGGTACCTGCAGGCTGTACTTACACAGGTCGCGTGTATGAACAAACTCTAAGAGAAAACTAAACACAGGTAGCCCAGACCTGGAAGAGGCTTCTAGTATTGACAACCAGGGTCTCCTAGAGGCTTGGATGCTTCTTCTTCAACAGAAAAGAAAAAATAATTGAAAAAAGAAAACAAACGCAATAAAGAAAACTAAGACAAGACAATGAACCAGCAAGACCCAGACAGGATCTAGAAAGCCCCCTGAGAATGTAAAATTCTGACAGGGAAGAGGAGACTGCCTCTTAAGCTCTCTGAGTCCTACACGCTATTGAAACCTCTACAGCAAGTGTTCAAATGCGGGCTGTAGAAGGTTAGGGCGCAAGTTACACACGTGTAGGCCTTCTGCAGGCCACGTGTACCTCTGTGTGTCCCGATAATAAATGTCAAGCAATAGTCAAGGAAAAACTGGTATTAAGAACCAGGTTCCCTGCTAGCTCTGACCTAACAGAAAACAAACAAACAAAGAAACATAAAATCTACTTCTTTAAACTACCCAAAAACCTCTCTTGAATCTGAAAACCCTAAGAGTAAATCCCCAGTGGATTCACCAATTCTATTGTTGGGAAATAATACCCTACGGACTAACAAGCTAGGGCTTAAACTTGCATGCAGATCATGACCCTAAAGAAATCAATTTTAACCTATCACCCCAAAACTCAAACCCCTTTTTCACACACAAGCCTGGAAAAGACCTACTAACCTTTTTACTGATGTTTGGTGTAGATCCTCCGTTGTGCTTTATCTGCTTGCTTCCACTACTCCTTCCAAAGGAAATCCTACAATCAAGACAGAACACTACGCATGCATGCTATTTTTCTACTTGAGGGTTAGAGATTAAGCATAAATTAAATTAAATATATAGAACTCGTACATTGGGACGGGAAAAGTATTCTTTTATTAATCTCAAGATGAATCAACTTACAACAATGATAGAGATCGGCCACCGTTCCTAGATCCTGATCCTGGGCTCCTCCTCTTCTTTTTCCTCCAACTACTTTGCTTTAATTCTCCTTAAGCTTGAGGAAAGGCTAAAGGGTTGGGACAAACGGATTCAGCAATTGGGTAGAGTTTCTTTGCTATAATTTTCCTCCTCCAAATAGTACCCCTACCCCTTCTTTTATAGGCTAGAAAGAGCTAGGGTTTTGGACGAACTCTTGGTCATGCATGGCTGGGAGTTTTAGTTAACTGACCCATAGCTTTTTGTCCCATCGGCAACTTTCCTGTTTTTGTGCTTTGTTAGGTAAACGTGGGCTATAGTAGGCCAGCCAGCATTCCAACGCGTGCAGTAGTAGGCCTGCCAGCGTTTCAACACGTGCAGTAGAGGGTTAGGGTGCGTGCCACTTGATTTAAGAGGATTTTCAAGAGTTTATTTAGCATGGCTTTGGCAAGGAAGAGATATGAGTTGGCCTAATGTCGGGTAAGCATGTGTGGTGCAATTTAGGGTTATAACACCAAGACCAACAAAACCCTCCAACTAAACCGGCCAAGATAAAAGAGAGCACCTATGGTTGCTAACACCCAGGATGACCAACAACTTCTATGAATAAAAGATTATTTCAGAAAGAACCATTGACGCTTTATTCCAAATAACAATTTTTTTACACAGTTGCAACACTTTAGGAAAGCATAAACCAATACACCTAAGCCAGTAATCATTTCATAACCAGAGCAGACTGATGAATGGCCAAAAAAAAGACATAATTGTAATTGAAATCCTTAAAATGTGAGTTGGTCGAGCGGTTCCTCTCTTCTAATAAATCGGAGCATAACCACAGCAACAAGGTCAAACAATAGCCCAACTAAGGTGGAGGTAAATGGAAGGAGTAAAGGTGGCGTGATGTAAATGAACATCACTTCCACCCATATTTCATTAATTCATCAGTACATGCCAACAATTTCTTCATTAACACCATTAATCAAACCATGTATTGAAACCATCACCATATTAAAAGCCAATAGCATGACCATCATATTCCTTAACTTGTGCCATATAAAACAACCATGTACCATATCACAAAGTTAAATCGCATAACCATTAGCGTCTACTACTTTGTCAAAATCCGCCACCCATATCCTATCCTTCCAAGATATACTATATGTATATCGACCACATAACTCAATTAAATCGCATGGCTATTAAATTGCTAGCTAGGATTTAACCATAACCATTAATTATTTCATACATGTAGTATGGCATATAGGATAGTTTAATTTTTCCCCTTTTCCATTGTTGCAGTGTTTCTTACTTCCTTCCAATTATTTGTATGTATTATAGTAAATTGCAGAATTATATCCCTTTTATTTCGCATTTGTCATAGTAATTTTTTCTTTCTCCAACTGCCTTTTATGTATTTTCACTAACATGTTTGTTGGGCAGGTGTGATAAGAATAGATAGCAATGATATCAATGAATAACATAGGTTGTAGTAACCTAAGGAACCAACATTTCATAATCTCAAACCATAGCCAATAACAAAAGATCTCATCAACCATGTAAGTTGTGTTGCACATCATCACAAACATCAAATGTGAACAAATATGCTCTTCATTGATACAAGGGGGTCCCACCTACTAGTATTATTTAGCTTTTATAATAATAGGCTTTAGCAACACTTTGCGGGAAAAAATTCATTGACAATTTTAATCATCAACAAACTAGCGACTCCACGGGGAAATTTGTTTCCAACAGATTTAGAACTCATAAATCAGGGTTTCACAGACCAAGAATAGTAATTTTAGAAGACGTAACCAGAATAATTATGCAACAAGGGGAAGTGAGCGGATTTAATGGAAAAATGACCAGGAATTTGGGAATAACTTATGAAAAATGTTAAGTATGAGGGGGTTTATCCCTATATGCATAATCATCCAACCAGAAATGGCTCTTATCTCAAGGTGAAAATTTGATGGATCCACTCTTTTATTTCTCAATGGATGAAGAAATGGAGAGAAGAAGTAGGAGATAACCAATCTCTTTACAAGACAGCAATGGAAATATATAACAGTTTCAAGGGTCCTTCAGAGGAGACATCATAACAATTGTGTAAGCTCTATTTTTATTGACTAACAATGCTTCGCAAGAGTGTCACTATGGCAGGATTAATCCAACATCTTATCTTGACCAAACACTAAAATATGATAAGGACAAATGTCATAAAAGAAGTAACAATGCAGAAATTAAAACAGCAGCAGTAAAAGACACAAATGAAAAACAACAAGAAAATTTTAACTCAGAAAGATGAAGTCAAATAAAAAAGGAAGCATGAAAATTTAAAGCAAAGCTAGGCTACTAGTATACAGAAAAATCCAATCAGCATTAGAGATTTTCACATTGGTTCCTCGCAATATTTCAAGTGAGGGTTGTTAGCATTGTAGGAAAAAAATTGCTTTTGTAATTTCTTTAAAATGTAAGAGATAGTGTCCAAGACAAAAGCAATTTGGGAAGGAGCCAACACTTGAAATTTTGATGTAATTATCAGCCCCTTAACGCACACGATAAAATCATCAAGATAGATATGGAGACTGGGAAATTCATCAAAATTCGTGTGCACAGGTATTCTAAAAGTGGTACTTGCATCAAGTAAGATAGAAAGCAGGCATTGGTAAGGCATGGTACCCAAATTAGTGATAAGAATGGTTTTGTAGGCATCTGCCCCTTTTACCTTGATCTTCTTGCAGTCCAACAAACTATCAACCAAGGCTCTTAATTGTGACTCTACAACCTGTTGCAGAACCGTTTCCATACTAAGGGAAGGGAAAGGGTTTCTCATAATAGCTTACCTGAGAGTTAGAATATTGATATAGGTTCTAATATTCTCAGTGGTCCTCAAATAAGGTTCTCAATTTGAAACCCATTCAGGATGGACCGGAAAAAAAAATCCCATCCCCTAAGAATTTTTCCAACTCCCTTTGAAAGGTTGTCTTTAAAGCAGAGTTAATAGATCTTTGTTCTTGTAAAATTGGTTCCATGCATTCCTTGATGGCAATAGCATTTTGTAAATAAACGGGATCAAAACCACTAAGATCCTTATAAGGCCAAGAAAAAACCTTTTTAAATTGGCCAAGTAGCTTGGCAAAATTCTTTTTTTTTTCTACCATAACATTGGGTACTTATATCAATGTTCCTTGAAGGTTTGAGTGCCCAAATGTTCATAGAGATGGTTTCACCCACCTCCCTTTGTATCTCCTCCTTTTCTGTTTTTCATTATTGCCTACATCACTTGATGAAAACAAACTCTCAAGAGGAGTCAAGCTCTCAAGAATCTCATGTTTTTCTATGGAAATAATTTCCTCGGGCTTAAGAGGTTCATCCTGAATGAAAGCACAAATACTAGCATTGTTAGAGAGGGCCTATCAAGATTCTACATTTCCAGGGATATATGAACAATATAGATATTGAAAAAAAAAACAAGCCTTTGAGGTGAAATTTGATGTTTAAGAGAAGCTGCAAAGATAGCTAACCGACCATCCATTGAATTAAATATCCTCCTAATACAAGTGATGTTGAAAGATAAAAGGTTCGAGGTAAGTGCCCAAACAGCTTGGGTGTATCATTCAATCAGCTTGTTGCTAGGAGAGCCTATTTTATGTATTAGGTTAACAACAAGCTCGGAATTTCTGAAAAATGAAAGGTAACCACAACCAAGATTAAGGGCATTCTCAATGCCTAATAATAAAGCTTTGAATTCAGCGACATTGTTTGTACAAGCAAACTCCAACCTGTATGACAGATTATGATTTTTTCCTGCAGGGGAAACCAAGATAATACCATCCCCATTGCCTTCATTAGAGTGTGATCCATCAAAGTTCATATGCCATATATCATCATCTAAATCAATTATTTCCAAAGTAATATTATCCTCTTCAGTAAAGATGGAATACACTCCTAGGTCTTCTTTGATATAGTTTACTCTAGATTGCGGAACACTCTCTATGTAGGTTGAAATGATTCCCTCTCTAAGGACTATAATATTCTTACCATTCCGAGGAACGGATAAATGTGTCCCATCGAGCGAGAGGTATCCACTTGTTAAGGCTTGCCAATATATCCCCAAGATAATTGAGTAATTTATTACAGGCATATCAATTACATGAATGTTGAGGGTTGTCCTTATCTTAGGATGAGCGCATAAAACCAAGGTTACATCCTTAATCTCGCCTATGGTTGTTTTTTGTAGACTATTATATGAGAGCATGTTTATGGAATTTTAATTTGTACAAGACAATCCTAGCTCTTCCATAATAATCTTCGACATCACACTTGGGCATGAACCACCATCGATGAGACAACAATGGGCAATCTTATCCATGATATTTACAGAAATATAAAAAGAGGGATTTTTTACAGGGTATCTAAAGTTATGTACACCTACTTTATTTATAGAAGAATCCTCTTTTCTTACTTCTTCAGAAATATTGGATACAATGAAGGATTTCCCTTCCATGAATTGTTTCAGATGCATATGTTGTTCAAGGATGACAACCATGTCTAGAAAGGTTGCATCTGCTTTGATGTTGACCAATTTATTCAAGATATTATATTTGGAAGAGGAGAGAGAGGGATTGATTCCTTGACTCATACGAACTTTAGGAACCTGGGGAGTAGCATCGGGTGAGGATGAGCGGTAGAAGAAATGCGGGGAGAATCAAATTTTCCCTTGGGAGCGTAGGCTTTCTTCCTAGTGTTGATAACCATGACATCTTTTGGCTCTGCAAAGTCTAGGAAAATGATAGTAGCTTTTGGTATTTTACCAAATATCTTATCTCTAGCACTCTTCTTTACCTCACATGTGGTTTCCTCATGATGCTCTTTGAAAAAGTTACACCAACTCCGAGGCAGGATAGATTTAGGCTGAAAATTGTTCTCAACCGGATTTCTAAAGGGGGGTGCAGAAGAGGATGAAGCTCCAAGGTTGAGAGGGGAGACAATACCCTTCCTCTCAAATGATATCATATGATTGTTCATATCATGTACTAGTTGTAGGAGAGAAAACATGTTTGTTTGTCTAATTGATTCTCCCTCGGGAAGACTAGTTCTTTCAAGTTGTTCTTCATACTCTGAGCAAGTATGCAGAGAAGAACCGAGATTATCAATGGCCTTTTATTCAAGCCTATGACAGTAGGGGGATGGAAATGCATTGTAGTAATGCATGAAAGAAGCTTGGTTCTGAGGGTGGATAAGTTCATGGATTTGATTGTACAACTTGCTGAAATGCAAGTTGAAAGACTTGATGGTCTCACCATCCTTATAGGTGACATTATTGTATTCCCTTAAATTCTCAGCGGGGATTTTGGATTTCCCATAAGTGGATTGGAACCAATAGATTAACTCCTCCCAAGTAGACAGGATCTTAGGGGGAATATCAAAGAAATCGGCCACAACCTTTCCTTCCAAGGAATTGACGAACAAGTGCATGCAAGTTTCATTGTTGTTAGCCCCTATGTTATGACAAGCCTTAGAAAAATCCATCAGGTGTTCATTTGTACTGAAAGTGTTATTTCTTGAAAACTTAGGTAAATTCTCTTTAAACTTCAGAAGTGGACGAGTAGCAGGTGCTTAGTTAAGAGGAGAGGACACATGCCACGGTGTGATTGTGGCATCTTCTTTGAACTGAAAAATCCCATACTTTTTTATGACTTTGGTGGGGTTTGTAGTGGATTGGACAGGGATATGGTGGCTATATAAGCTACCAATCAATGATGATGATGAAGATTGAGAAGATGGAGCACTTCTAGTGCCACCAGAACCTCCACTAGATGCCATCCCATAGATAATAGGTGAGGGGAAGAAAGATGAACTAGATGAATTGAATAAAGTTCTCTTTAGAGCACTTTGTTGGGCAGATAACACAACATGTCTACTTCTTATTTCAACATTAATATTGATTTTAGGTGACAAGCCTCTTCTTCTTCTAGAAGCACTAGAATCTAAGGACATGAAAGAAAGTCCAAAACTAAGGAAAATGAAGGTTATTGTTGAATTCTAGTATGTCTACGTCTATCTTCCAATTATTCTTGAGAACTAATATCTCATTCAATTGCTGCCCAAAAATGGTTAAGCTCAGTGTTGTTCCTGAGTCTGTACTTAAGGCTTAAAAGTACAGTGTCAAGGCATCTGAAAGTACGATAAAGGTTGATAAAGGATTATACTAACCTTCGGTATAGGAAACTAATGAGGGTTCCTACGTTCTCGTTGTCTAGCTTCCCACTATTCCTGGATATTAATATATTGTTCAATGGCTGTCCATGAATGTTCCAATTCTTCCCGGGTGTTCGCAATTTTAAGGATTATGTCGAAGAGATTTAAAGCGATATGTGTTTGGTTAGATAATCCGAGTTGAATATTAGGTTGAGTTGCTATAGGGACAGTCCTTGAGGAACAGTACTAGTATGGAAATGATTTAACAAGAGATTTCAACGCTGTTCCAATTCAGTCGAAAATAAAAGAAATTTTCACATGAAGAACAAAATAAGAATGCAAACTGAAGGCCCTTTCCCGTAACTGTATTATTTTTTAGTAAAAGATGTAGAATGAGAGAAAGACATTTAACTGTGGATAACATAAGGTTCCTATCAGCAGAAAACTCACACATACACAGAAGAAGAAATTGACAGAAACAATTGACATAGTGTAAATAAATATCAAATTCTGTAAATGCAAATTAGTCTTACACCCACTGATAGCTGGTGCAGAGGAAAGACAAGAAACAATTACAGAAAGATAAAATCCCTTCACTATAGTAGTGGTCATACTAAATTATAGTGATACACATCAATTATGTAGATCAAAATGAAAAGAAACAAAAGACATAATGAAACAAACTTGTAACACAGTCGTGACAGAATCGAGAATCTTCAAATTTGCTTGTATTAACTCCCTTCATGCAAAAACTCTATTACAGTCAATACCAAAAAGTCCCACCACTTTTCTTCTTTTTGTGATCTCTTTATACAAATTTTGCCTCTCGGTTTTAGAAGAGTGAAATCACTCCATCTGTCCTAATCTATTTTCAAAAAGTGGCAGGTGCTTGTCTTTGCTTAGATTTAATGCATATGATACATTTGTCCATAAAATGGAATATAAGGTGTGAAGATTCCCGATTGACAGCTGGGAGGAGAGAAATCAATCCATTTCTCCTACTCTATTTTCAAGAAGTGTCAGGTGCTTGTTTTCGCATGGATTCAGTGTACATGATACATTTGTCCACAAACTGGGACACAAGCTGTGAAGGCTCGGCTTGACAAATGGCTTCGGCAAAATAGCACTCTCAGGCTAACTGTGGAAGTTTATCATCCATGTGTGCATCAACGATATCAAGGGCCCCAAGTTGTGTGCTGGGTTGAATCAAATGTTCATCAATTTGAACCATGTCTACCCTGTCCATCTTAGAGATTTCCGCAGAATTTTTCTCATTCTTTTCTTTCATGTCAAGGGAAATTCGATCCATATTCATCTGCCTTAGTGTCTCTGAGTCAACTTCACTCTCCATCCCTAGCAGCTCACCTTTTATGGCATTGAAGGCTTCTCCTAATAAATTTGTCACTTTCTGTGCATGTTCCTTGCTTAAAGTAATATCATGTTCCCAATTCTTTAACAAAATATTACCCCTAGTCTGTTCAGCAATGGTGAGCCCGGGAGACCCTGCTGAAAACCTATTGTTGGTAGCGATCACCACTTCTTAGAAAGCGATCCGAGAAGCTTCTGCGTTTCTTTCTTTGTCAATCAGACTTTCAGAGATCCGATGCATTAACAAGCAATTTTCTCGAATCTCCCCCACTTTGTTTAGCAAATTCTGTTGAGCAGAAGAGATCCTGCTCCAAATATCAATTGCTCGGGATTTAACAATCTCGATGTCGATCACTTTTCTTTCTGTGTCCTCCAATTGAGCCTGCAGCTGTGTGATCATACCCCCCTGCTGACCCGACTGTACTTGACCATCTCGGATCACTGAATTTGCTTGTTCCAGCTTGGTTTTGAGGGCTTCGATTTCTTTCTTATCGGCGAATCGGGCCAGCTCTATTTCTCCACTCGCTTGACTCTTAGCGTTCTCTGTAGTTGAAGCTACTCGGGCTTCAAGAGTCTTGATTAGTTGATTCTTTCTCTTGAGCTAATTTTTCAACATCGCAACCGAGAATTGTTTTGTTGTCGCATACGCTCCTAGCGTCCCTCCTATCTCTGTGGAGAATTCATCACTCTTCTTATTTTTTCCATCTGTCATCACTTTGAATTTTTTAACAATGGACTCTCCCTCTTGATAAAATTCTCTCTTTACTACAGCTTTTCTCTTTCTGTCAAAAAAGAATTCATTAGGGGGAAGTTCCTCTGCCCTTATAGGTCTTAGTTCTTCACCAAATATCCATCCCTCATGTATGCTTCCTTGCATTGACTGCAAAGGGGTGACAAAAGTGATTGGTTCTCCAATTTGCTTCATCACCTTTCCTAGTGTGTCGAGTGAGCCCTGCTCCTTCGTAGGATCAGAGGCCTTTGTCTCTGTCTCCGGATTCTGAGTCTCTGGCAGGTCTGTGTTTTTTACTTCCACCTCTGGACTATGTTCCTTGGGTGGGCCAGTAGTCCCTTCTTCTATTTCGGGATTCTTTTCCTGCTCGGGACTCTTCTCCTGCTCGGGATTCTTTTCCTACTCGGGACTCTTCTTCCGCTTGGGATTCTTCTCCTGCTCCCCTTCCTGACGATTTTCGGGGTTAGAAGTTTTCCCCTCAGAACTTTCGGCCTCCTTTTCTTTATCCTTGGAAAGTCCTAAACCTCCCAGCACCACGGGGAGACATCTTTTCCTATGTTCCTGAAATTTTAAAACAGAGGACCTATCTTCGGGTGCTAGAGATCTGATTCAAAATTGCACTTCCAAATAGGACCTCGCCCCTCGGAAAACATCATCCGAGGGAGAACACTCATGTTCAAACCTCTTTAATCCACAATTTCCCAAATGGGTGCTTACAATTCTCTGCGGATCATGATTTTTGTACTCAATAGAGACTAGGCTCAAGTCTTCTAAGGTTGCAGCCTCAGCCTTAGCATGTCCAAAATCTAATAAGGAATAGGAATTAAGCCGAAGAGCCTTAGTATGTTATTCTGATCGAAGAGCCTTTCAGGATTTGGTTATTTTTTAGGACCAACATACGATGATCCGCTATTTTTTCTTAGAAGGTTTCAGGATCTTCATCTTCTTGCATAATCCACATCGGGTCATTTTGGTTTTCTTGATCTGGATGGGTTTCAGAGAACTCGCCTATTGCTATAAGAAATTTCTGAATTTGTTCATCATCTTCAAAAACCTGCCAGTGTCGGACATTGTCTAGTATAGAGGGTTTATATCTTATTTCAATATGATATTTCAGTTTAACATTCGTGGGAGGGGAAAAGGTTGAGGTTGCCTTAGCCAATGCGTCAGCATGTAGGTTCTCTGTGCGAGGAATAAAATGGACTTTTATAGATGAGAAAAAATTCTCTGAGAAAAAATTCTCCATTAAATCCCAAGCGCAATTTCTATATGTTTTTAATCTAGGATGTTTGGCTAGGTATTGTCAGTTTACTTGTTTTACTATCAATTCAGCGTCACCGTAAACCTCCAAGTTTTTTATGTTTAACTTCTTTGCAGCCTCTAAACCTAAGACTAATGCCTCATACTCACATACGTTATTGGTGTAATCTATGTCCCACTGCAAGCGATATGAGAAAGGAACGGAAAACTTACCTTCAGGTGCTACCAAAAGTATGCCAGCACCAGCTCCTTCAGAAGATGAAGCGCCATCGAAGTATATTTTCCAGATACCACTTTTGCATAGTTCTTCAATCAAGGGGCTAAGCTCTTCCTGCTTCATATCAAGTTCTTCTGGACACCCATCCAAACCATCATCAAATGACAATATGCAATTCCCCAGATCTTGGTCTGCAACATAAATGGGAAAGTTATTTGGATTCTGAGGATCACTGACAGTATACGCTAATCTTGTTTCTCGGTACAAATGGGTAAACTAGCCACCGAAAATTGGAATTGTGGCATATGACATGTCTAGTTGTAGAGAACCCCCCAATTTGGCTCCCCATGATCTGGATAACAACATACCATATTTAGGGGGAATATCTGCAATAACCACATCCATTAGGATACTCTTGACCGGGACCTAAGCTAGGGTAACCACCAGATATTTTATCATTCCCATACATTTAACCTTTCTTGAATCAAAGGAGTATAGGTCTCCATAGGGTCTAGTGATCTGGAGCCCCAGCCTCTCCATTATAGTTTTGGGCATAACATTATGTGAAGCCCCGGAGTCTAACATGCAGTTATGCAGTAGCTGGTCATGTATATTTAGGGTGATATAGAAAGGAGCGACATTGTCTTTGAATCCCTCAAAATGAGGACCAAAGGTGATGTTAGGTCTGTCATCTTCTAGGTTGATAACGTCGGAGTGACTTTCTGCCTCATAAACACTCATCACTTTGGCAATTTGCTTTCGATAAGTGGGGTTTTTTGCTAATTCTACCAAAGGAATCGATATCTTAATTTTATTTAATTCGTTTTCAAAATTGTAAGATGTATTGGCTTTGTCCGTTTATTTGGTTATGAGCTCCAAGATTTTTTCTTCTGACTTGTTTTTCTAGATTGCTTTGTCACTCGTGACCTTAGTCTCAGATGTAACTTTATCTATCGGCCCTGTTTCCTTTGTTTGGCTTTCAGCTTTTTTCACCTCAGACTCTTGAGTCTTTGTTATCTTGACTTTATTGCTGGGTAACAATGTCTCTTCCAAAGGAGGTTTATGAGATTGACCCCTTGGCAGGATTTTCTTAGGTTGTTCAGTTGAGGTGGGCTTATTTTTTGATCTCAGATTGTATCTGGGTTGAAAATCAGCCGCTATCATTTCTGTTTCTGGTTGAGATACACAGAGGTCGGTATGATCACCTTCTTATTCTTCATTAGATGGTTGAGGAGTATTTAAGGATTTCTCATAGTCTTCCCTAGTTAGAAATGGCTGCGAACACTCATCACCAAAACATGCAACTTCATCTTCCGAATCTCCGAAATCTTAGAGGTCACTTGCTCCTATAAAATTTTCATTTTTTAGTGGAGATTGTATTTTTTGATCTTCATTCTTTATTTGCCTCTGTTGATTTTGGGGATTTGGGTTTCTTCTGAAGTCTCTTTTGTTAGGAGAATCAACTTTAGCCTGATCCAACTCCATCCTAGAGATTTTGTTAGATAGATCTTTAATTATTCGGGCCATATCATCCACTATGTCGTCAGTGTATCTATTTGACCCGGAAGGACCTGCTGGTTCCCTATAGCATCTATTATCACGGTTGATTGTTTCTAGTTTAGCCTTTAACTTACCTGAAGCCATCATATTAGATTCTATTTTGACAGCATCATCTTGCATTCTATTCAGGGTGGCTCCTCTTCTTTCTCGCAAAAGCAATGCAAAATCAGGGTCGAAAGCTCTCGCAAAGGTTACTTTGGCTGAAGGTTCGAAAGGTTTAACAGCGGCTAGAATTTTATTATAAAGTTTGTTAAATCTCAGAATAAATTCCATAACGGTTTCTGAGTTCTTTTTCTTTAGGGACCCAAACTCAGTGAGGTAATATAAGTGATCCTTTCACTCTCCCCATTGTCGGAGGAAAGCATCTTCCAAGGCGTCATATGTCCGAATAGAAGCTGCAGGAAGGCTCCAAAACCAAGTTCGGACCTGTCCTTCGAAGGTCTGTGTTCTCGGTCAATCTGTCAGCAGATGAGAAAAATAGAGACCGCTCTGCATGCCTTGCAGGGTTCACCAAGGCAGAACATCTATAGCAGAAAGAGTGTTAATAGAAAGCAAAAAAACAAAACAGAAAACAATCTAATCTAACAGCTGTGAAGCAAATAACGATTTGGAAATAAACAGAAATATCAAACATGAGACAAGGAAGTCCACAATGGTTCCAAGCTTGATCTATTAGGGAAACTAGAGTACACGCTGAGGGCAGAGATAAGGATTCCCTCTCCCTCCAACGGAAGGTCCTTCGAATCTCTCAAGATTGTGCTTTCCTTACAAAACGAGTAGAGCTTAAATAAATGGTGAAAGAACTCTGAATTAGGCCGCATACTGATGGCTTGTCAAAAGGACTGAGCTCTGAATCTGGACAGCATAACTTTGCATGGAATTCTCTGCTGAAACAACGAGCCTTCACTGCTATTTATAACATTTTCCAGGCGGTCACGTAACTAACTTCCAGTGTAAACACGGTGCTATTTAGGGTTCACTTAAGCCATTAATTCGCCGAATTCGCAGAACCGACCCTTATCTGGATGTCAAATCATCTTGGGGGAAGTTCCATTGGCGGTCGGGAGGCCGACTTAAGCATTTAATGTGCCGTATTAGCAGATGCGCGGCTTTTTATGTGGACAGTGGCGCGTCGGGCGCTTAAGCGCGCACAACACGTTCTTATCCTGCGCATACGCGTGCACCTTACTGATGTGAAGTGTCTTTCAATTTTTGTATAGTTTTTGACCCTTCTGGAATGCTGTAAACTTCATTCTGTGCCATGAATGACTTCATTGTTGTGTTGATGATGCGAAGTTCTTGTCACCCTATGTAGACGAAATTTCAGTGATAACAGATGCCCCCTGATGGATGAGGTTAGGAGCATACGTATAGCCGAAATCCATCAATGTTTCTTCTATTGAGAATGTGGTTGTAAGGGAAAGCAAATAGTGGGACCCTTTGGAACGATCCATTGGAGGAAAAAGGAACTGGTATCTCGACCTTCTGAGAGACGTGTATGAGAGAAAAAAAACAATATACAACTGTGTACAAACGAGGCGGGTGTGCCCCATGCTCATGTGATGTAACTCTGAAAAAAGATGATGGAAGTGTTGGTGTAGACAACTGCAGCGCCCTCAGGGGCGGTAAATGATAAAGGCAGAAGACAATTCTGCAAAGGAACATACTCTGAATAACGGGCAATGATCGCTGTGATAATCAGCAATGATGATGTGGGCATTGATGGCCCTACCACGTTCATAGGTCTTCGGCAAATGACAGAAACTGCAATAGTCGCAAAGTAAGACCCACCATAACATGAGAGAGTGTTGGCGTCGAATGTTATGGGGGCCAACGACAGCAGGTAGCAATGGTGTTTCCCCCTGTGCCGTCCGAGATCTCTCATTAACATGAGGAATGAGAATCAAGATACTGTCGCCCTTCTGGAAAAGTGTGTTGATGTCGACAAAAGGGAAACGTGACTCCGAGAAGCAAAGGGCTCCATGGAATCTACTGAGGTGATG
>CBVK0100387055.1:0-18233 GCA_900067695.1 Picea abies | reverse complement strand
TATGATTATTATTCCCCCCCACCCCCTTCCTTAACTAAAGTTAGTTAAGGCCTTATGCTAGCTTAACTAATAAGTTACTTCAACTACTCTAACCAATTCTAAATTGTTAAAAGTTGAAGTAAGGGGAGGAACACGAGGGGGATAGAAGCACAAAGCATGCTAAGGTTTGCTCTTTGAGTTATGTTGAAGTAGTTTGGTTTTCATTCATTCATATATTCATCATAGCCTAATTCTCTTTTGTGATAGCATGGTCTTATTATAGACATCAACATTCATGGCTGAATCAAATCATTCAGACACTTGTTCTTCAGAGGTGTTAATCTATCTTTGATAGTCTGTGTAGACTTGTTTGTTTGTGAATTAACTTTCATGATTGATAAAGGCTATTGTGCAGAGTCGAGTGGGCAACAATCTGTGGCAAGCTAATCCAACTTTTAGAGTTCAGTTTTGGTTTTCTGTCAGGGGTCCTTTTGTATGTTCCATCGGGGATTTCTAAGTTTGACTTGGGTCCAAGATTTCTGTGTGAAGTTTTGTAAAGACAATGACTCTTTGGTGAATTAGAATGAAATAAGGGATTGCTTTATGTCTCATCTATATTGATTATGATCTTGGTGGCTTTACTTCTGTTCTGACATTTATTTCAGCAACTGATATTTTCAGAAAAATATATAAAAAGTGAATTTCTAGCAAGATTTTGTTGATAAAAGACTAGCCTAAGCACTTGTAATTAATACTTGTGAGTTAGGATATATATTTTTGTTGGCTATAAACATAGGGTGATATTCTCGTCTACTTTACTTTAGCCAAGTAAAGTCTGAAAATGCTTGAGTAAGATCAATTCATATCTTGTCCTCAACATTTATTTGGCGACCATACTGGGGAGATCTTCGATATCTCTCCGGTTAATTTTCATACTCGATTTTCATCGATACATCTTTTTTTTTTTTTTTTTTTTTTTTTTTTTTTTTATTCTTGGACTGCTTGCTATTAATGACTGTTCCTATTGCAAGGCAACCCAATCTTGAGCCCGGTCTCCAAGACCAGACCAACATTGCTTTGAACCCGTTTCATACTATTTTAGACACTGCTAGGACCCGTGTTGAGCTTAACCGTTCTTGGGCAACAATTGAAGGAGATATTAGTGTCGAAGAACAATTGGAAGCTAGACGCAGGCAACCCAAAAATCAACAATAACCTTTCGTTTCTTCGGTTTTGGCCTTTCTTTCATGTCCTTAGATTATCGTGCTTCTAGAAGAAGAAAAGGCTTGTCACCTGAAATCAATCCTATTGCCGAAATAGGAAGGAGAAACATTGTGTTATCTGCCCAACAAAGTGCTCCAAGGAGAACTTTATTTGATTCATCCAGCTTGTGTTTCTTTTCCTCACCTATCATCCACAAAATTGCATCTAGTGGTGGCTTTGGTGGCACGGGAAGTGCTCCATCTTCCCAATATTCATCGTCATCGGTGGTTGGTAGCTTGCACAACCACCATTTCCTGGTCCAATCTACTACAAACCCCACCAAAGTCATTAAAAAGTATGGCCTTTTTCAGTTCGAAGAAGATGCCACGACCACACCATGGCATGTGTCTTCTCCTCTTAACCTAGCACCTGCTACTCACCCGCTTCTGAAGTTTAAAGAGCATTTGCCTAAGTTTTCAAGAAATAACACTGTCAGTACTAATGAACACCTAGTGGCGTTTTCAAATGCTTGCCATAATATAGGGGGTAATGACAATGACACTTGCATGCGCCTGTTTGTCAATTCCTTGGAAGGAAAGGTTGCGGCCGATTTCTTTAACCTTCCTCCTAAGATCTTGTCTACTTGGGAGGAGCTGATTTATTGGTTTCGATCCACTTATGGGCAATCCAAAAGCCCTGCTGAGAAGTTAAGGGAGTACAACAACGTCACTTACAAAGATGGTGAGACCATTAGGTCCTTCAACTTACGTTTCACCAAGATGTATAATAAAATCCCCAAACTTATCTGCCCCCATAACCAAGCTACCTTCATGCATTACTACAATGCATTGCCTTCTCCTTACCGTCATAGGCTTGAAGAAAAGGCCATTAATAATCTCGGTTCTGCTCTGCACACTTTTTCAAAGTATGAGGAACAACTTGAACAAACTGGTCTACCCCAAGGAGAATCGGTTAGACAGACAAATATGTCCGTTCTATTACAACCAGTAAAAGATATGAACAACCATATGATATCTTTTGAGTGGAAAGGTAATGTCAACCCACTCACCCCTGAACCTTCATCCTCTTCTGCTCCTCTTTTTATAGGTCTGATTGAAAATAATTTCCAGCCGAAGGCTATCCCGCCTCGAAGTTGGTGTAATTTTTGCGAGGAACACCATAGAGAAACCACGTGTGAGATAAGGAGGAGTGCCAGAGACAAGATCTTTGGAAAATGACCAGAAGCCACTATGGCTGTCCTAGATTTTGTCGAGCCAAAAGATGTCATGGTCGTCAATACTAGGAACAAAGCCTATGCTCCAAAAGGCAAATTTGACCCTCCTTGCACTTCTTCTAACCCGAGTTCATCTTCAATCGCTGCTACGGTTCAGGTTCCCAAAGTTCCTAAGAGTCAAGGGATTACTCCTCCTCCCCCCTCTTCCAAATACAACATATTGAATCAATTGGCCAACGTCAAGGCATATGCAACCCTCCTAGACATGGTTGTCATCCTTGAACAACAGATGCATCTGAAATGATTCATGGCAGGAAAAGCTTCCGTTGTAACCAATCTTTCTGAGGAGGTAACTGAAGAGGATCCTTCTGTAAATTAAATAGGTGTAAATAACTTTAGATACCCTGTAAAAAATCCCCCTTTTTATATTTCTGTAAAAATCATGGATAAAATTGCCCATTGTTGCGTCATTGATGGTGGTTCAGGCCCAAGTGTGATGTCGAAGATTATTATGGAAGAGCTAGGCTTGTCTTGTACAGATGAAAACGCTAGAAGCACGCTCTCCTATAATAATCTACAACAAAAGATCATAGGTGAGATTAAGTATGCGACCTTAGTTTTGTGCGCTCACCCTAAAATAAGGACGACCCTCAACATTCAGGTAATTGATATGCCTGTAAGCAATTACTCAATTATTTTGGGAAGAGATTGGCAAGCCTTAACAGGTGGATACCTCTCACTCGACGAAACACATTTATCTGTTCCTTGGAACGAGAAAAACATTATAGTTCTTAGAGAAGGAAGGATATCCCCTTATATCGAGAGTGTCCCACAACCTAATGTAAACTATCTCGAAGAGGACCTAGGAGTATACTCTATCTTTGTTGTGGAGGATAATATTCCTTTGGAACAAATCAATTTAGATGATGGTATATGGCACATGCACTTTGATGGTTCATGATCTAATGAGGGAAATGGAGCTGGTGTTGTCTTGATTTTGCCTGTAGGGAAAATCCATAACTTTTCTTATTGGTTCGAGTTTTCTTGCACAAACAACATCACCGAATTTGAAGCCCTATTATTAGGCATTGAAAATGCATATAATCTTGGATGTGGTCACCTATCAGTTTTTGGGGATTCCAAGCTTGTTGTTAACCTCATACGAAAGATTTATTCCCCTAGCAACAAGTTGATGAAACGATACACCCAAATGGTTTGGGCTCTTATCTCGAACCTATTATCTTTCAATATCACTCACGTAAAGAGGGAACTAAACTCCGTGGCCGACCGGTTAGCTGTTTTTGTAGCTTCTCCTACTCGACAACTTCTGCCTCATAGGCTCGATTGTACCTTTCAATCCCTATATTGTACACATATTCTCGACAATGTAGAATCTTGGTAGGTCTTCCCCAATGATGAGAGCATCTGTGCTTTTATCCAAAATGAACCTTTTAAGCCTAAGGAAATTATATCCATGGAAGATAACAAGATTCCTAAAGGCTTGACCCCTTTAGAGAGTTCATTTTCTTCGAGTGATGTAGGCAACAAGCAAAAACAAAAAGAAGAAGAATCGAAAAGGAAGGTGGGTGAGACTATCTCCTTGAACATTGGGATACCCGAGACTCCAAAGAACATGAAAATAGGTGTCGAATGTTCAAATGAAGAGAAGGAGAAGTTTGCCAAGTTGCTTGGTGAATTTAAAGACGTTTTTGCGTGGTCTTATGAGGATCTTTGTGGTTTTGATCCTGGTCTTATAAAACACGCCATCCCTATTCAGGAAGGCGTAAAACCAGTTAGGAAAAAACAAAGACCTATCAACCCTGCGCTAAAAGCAACCATTCGAAAGGAGTTGGAAATTTTTTTGAAGGTTGGAATTATCTTTCTAGTCAAGTATTCTGAATGGGTCTCAAATCTAGTCCCTGTTCGGAAAACAACTGGTCAGATTAGATTATGCATTGAATTTTGTGCATTAAATCGAGCTAGTATAAAGGACCACTTCCCTCTTCCCAACATGGAAATGATTTTGTAGTAGGTTGCAGGGTCACAAATGATGTCCTTACTTGACGGGTTTTCAGGTTACAACCAAATCAAGTTAAAGAGGGTAGATAAATATAAAACCACCTTTATTACTCGTTGGGGTACCTTTGCTTATGAACGTATGCCGTTTGGTTTATCTAATGCAGGTGCCACCTTTCAAAGAGCTACACAATTAGCGTTTGATGATTTGATTGGTAAGATCATTCAGATCTACCTTGATGACTTAATAGTTTACTCTAAAATCCGATCAGATCATTTTGGCCATCTGAGAAAAGTTCTCATGCGGTGTAGGAAATTTGGGATTTCCCTAAACCCTTCCAAGTCCATTTTTTGTGTTACCGAGGGAAAACTCCTTGGACACATTGTCTCTGATTCAAGAATAAGTATTGATCCTGAAAGAGTCCCTGCTATCCTTAATCTTCCTGCTCCTACTTCCAAGAAATAAGTTCAAGCCTTTATGGGAGTTATTAACTTCGTCCGTAGGTTTGTTCTAGATTTTGAAGTGATGTTCAAGTTAATCCATAATCTGCTTAAGTAGGACCATTCTTTTTCTTGGATTGATGAGGTTGGAAATGCTTTTAAAGGGATCAAGGAAGAAATCAGCTACGCACCGGTTTTGGCGAAGCCAGATTTTGAGAAGGAATTCACGATTTATACTAATGCCATTGAGGAGGTAATTTTTGCTGTCCTTATGCAAGATGATGGTCAAGGAAATGAAAAACTTATAGCTTACATGAGTCAAAGTTTTTCTGATGATGAATTTAAATACTCTTTTATTGAGAAACATGCTTTTGCTCTTGTTAAGGTTGTTGAAAAGTTTCGCCACTACATCTTAGGTAAGCATACGTTGGTAAAAGTCCCTTTACCTACTGTTAAGTTTTTGCTCTCACAAACTTATCTTTCAGGAAAACTTGCACATTGGCTTGCCAAGATCCAGGAGCATGATTCAAATATCGTGACTTCTACCACCATCAAGAGACATGACTTAGCCCTTCACTTGGCCCAACATGCTGAGAATGGTGTAAAAATTGATGAAGAAGATAGTTCCCTTTCATCTCTCTTTTACATTGACGATCAGACCCTTCCTGTGTTTGAACATCCTTGGTACAAAAACTTGGTTTATTATTTACAGAATCAAAGATGTCCAGATAACTTAGATACTCACCAAAGGAGAAGACTACGTGTTGAATATGCAAGATATGTCATTATAGGAGAGCTATTATTTCGAAGATCTGTTGATGGTGTGTTACTTCGCTGTGTAAACAATGAAGACGCACAAAAATTGTTGCAGGAATCCCACGACTCTTCTAGCTCTGTTAGTCATGTAGGAGGTCATTTTTCTGCAAAGACCACTGCCTTCAAGATTATTAGGAAAGGATATTATTGGCCTTCAGTCTTTCGTGACTCTTATGTTTTTTCGATGTCTTGCGACAAATGCCAAAAATTTGCTGGGAAAGAACGCCTTTCATCCATGCCCTTACAACCAGTCCTGCCAGATTTTCCCTTTTCTATGTGGGGATTGGATTTTATTGGTCCTATTAACCCTCCTTCTTTAGCTGGGTAGGTTTTCATCTTGACTGCCATAGACTATTTTACTAAATGGGCTGAAGCTGTCCCACTTAAACATTCTATAGATGATCAGGTAATTTCTTTCCTTGAAAATAATATTTTTTCCAGATTTGGTCTTCCGTTGGAAATCATTACAGACAACGGTCCCGCTTTCATTTCTACTAAGATGACTCAATTTCTAGCCAAATTAGGGGTTAAGCATTTCACGTCGTCAACTTATTATCCCCAAGGAAATGGGCAAGCAGAGTCAACTAATAAAAATCTAGTAAGGATCATCAAAAGGCTCATCGAAGATAAACCTCGCTAGTGGCACACTCTCCACACTTATGCCCTCTGGGCAGATCGAACTACCGCCAAAGTAAGTACTGGTTGTACCCCTTTTTAGTTGGTTTATGGTCAAGAAGCCCTCCTTCCAACTGAGCTGGAATTTTCTTCCTTAAGCTTGATGCTACAGACTGAAGAATTAAATTCTTCGAATGTCTCACAGAGAGTAAATGCATTACTATCTTTGGAGGAACAAAGAATGTTTGCTTTGGATAAGATTAAAAGGAGACAACATACCGTTACAAAATATTTCAACAAAAGCATCAAAACTATCAAGTTTAAGTTCAATGAAAAAGTTCTACTGTGGGATTTAGCTCACGCTGATAGAGGAAGACATTCAAAATTTCAGAAATTATGGTTGGGTCCTTTCAAAATCGCTTTTGTCTTAGGAGCGAATTTTTATATTCTAAAATATTTGCAGGAGCGACTGTTTTCCTACAACACTAATGGTTCCCACTTAGAGCATTTTGTCAAACCAATGTGAAAAGCTCTACATCGTCTGGATTTCATGTATTCTAGTAATCTAGCTCTGTTTTCTGATTTTCGTTTGTTTTCTCTACTCACAGTTTTGTTTTCTTGGTCTGCGAAACCATGAGTTCTGAGTTCTAATATGTTAAAAACAAATTTCCCCATGGAGTCCCTAGTTTGTTGACGATTGAAAACGTCAACGTAAATTTTGCCCGCAAAGTATTGCTAAAGCCTATTATTCTATAAGACTAAATAATGCTAGTAGGTGGGACCCCCTTGAACTTTTGAAGATCAAGTCTGGTGTTATTCGACACTACTCTCGTGGCTGATGATATCTTGTTTTATTGGATAATGGATCAGACATTTTATACAAGCTTCCCTTGCTGTTTGAAGATCAAATTATACCGAAAATTTTCGGGGTTTTCATTGTTGATTTAGGACTTGTGACACCTGCAGCAAGCACATGTTAGTAATAACAATTAAAAAAAAACTAAAGGGAAGAAATTGTCTTGTTCTAACCTACCATACTATACGCATTAAAGAAGATTGTGGCAACTCCAATCTAACATAGGATAGCCATACAAGTGATTAAAAGTTGTATATAACATGGTTGAGATCCCTTCTGCATAATAGAGATTGTAATACGGGTGGTGCTCTTGGAAATTAAAAGGTTGTTGTTACAAGGTGGGTGATTTGTTGATTAATAGATGATGCACACTAAGAATTGAATGAAATCAGAATAAGTAAGTGATGTGCATTTATTGCACATCACTTTTACCCTTACCAATGGAAGCCACCATGGTCAGCCTATCTTCCAAACATTTTGGCTGTGGTTATGTTCCAAATTCTTAGCAGAAGGAAACTACTCGACCAACGCATGCTTAAGACATTTGATTACAGGTATGTTCTTTTTTATGGCCCTTCACGAATCTACTCTGGTTATGAAATGGTTTTTGGCTCAAGTGTATTAGCCATGCTCTTAAGTATTGCGACTATGTAATGGTGATTATAAATGATACATTGATGATGCTCTTTGAAATGAGGTTGCAGTTGTGACAGAAATGGGTGTTAGCAGTCAACAAAAGCCTCAGTTATCCCTGTTGAAAGACCCTGTTGGTATTGCTAGGTTATTTTCACATTTTCTCATTGTTGTAGTTGATTTGTGTTTTCTTTCATGGGGTTTGTGGATAAAAGATCACCATGCATCATACACATGGGAAATGGATTGTTTTCACCACCAAGGATCACGAACTGGGTTGTTCTTCCTATTCTTAATCGAACTGTCCTTATCACACTGTGGTAGTGGTTTGATCAAAGGGCCTGAGGGTTATACCCTACGTGCGTTGAATTATATTTTCCATACCAAGATTGGCTTCGCTTTTTTCTGTGGTGGCTACCAAGCGAACCCTCATTTTCTCCAGTTTGAAGTTCCACAGAGAAAGACCGTCATTCCTGTCTAGTTGCAATGGGTTATTATGGGTTGGAAGTATGGTCGATTATTTTGAATATGGATTGGCCCAATCAGTCGTATGGTAGTCATTTTGTCTTGGCATATAGTTACTGCCTCCCTGATGATGATGTTAAGCCCTACATTGCATTCTCACTTTTGGATTACACAATCATTCCCCTTATTTCAAAAACTCAATATGTTTAATGAAGAAGGCCTCTACTCCGAGTCGATTTGATGTGTAAACACACATAGCTACTATAACCTGTCCAGTTGTTTGATTTTCACTCACAGTGGCGAATTGCTAATTGCTATGTGGTTATGAATGCTGAGTGTTGCCCACACATGTCGCGTCCTGTAGATGAGGTTTTGAAAATTAGAAGATTGTATTGGATATGTTTACTGCATCTTTTGTCATTAGTAGAATACACTTGGATATGTGCGGCCTGATTAGTCATAGGCGACTTAGTAAATGGCCCAGAATGAAGTTTTTCGAGTTATATCATGGTTATATATTGTTGTGTGGTTATGGTGGAATCCTCTCATTGTGCACCACGTATAATATGGATGGCTTGTTTGTATGCCCAGTGATACTCCCAAATTCTAAGTGCGTTTATATTTTTGCAAATTCATCATGGTTGATGACAGTTGCGTGGGATGTTTGGCTCGGTTTTAAGTCGCACTGAGATATTTGTTTCAGAGTGGCATGGTTACAGGGTTTCAAAAATTTACTCCTACATAACTTGTGTCTAATTGATGGCGGTTGATTGTATCATGAGTTGTCATTTTCAAGCATGTAATTTTGGTCTTTTACTATATAGATATATGAGAATGAATTCCGTTGCAATTCCTTGTTAGTTCTATTGCAGAAATAGTGACTTCGTTGATTTGGAAGCATGATTGTGGAGTATAGTTGTGGACTGAAGAAATGACCGAGTAATGATTGATTTTGATAGTAACAGATTGGAAATGGTGATTGTTCGTAATATATTATAAAATGCGGATTGTGAGAACAATGCCCCTTGCAAATTGTATGGGAAAACTTACTGTTCTGCAATAACAGGGTGTTAAAGTTTGATTAATGAACAGTAAATTCTATCTATCATCTTATGACATTTGACTTCAGGGATCTCGAACAACATGTTTTTTTGGATATATGATTACTATTTTGAAATGGCTTCAAATTTCATAAGCTTAAAATGTCAAAAGCGAATCCGTTGAGGGGAGACACAAGGAGGTATGTTTTGATTAACTAATGGTTATGACTATTAATATTGTTATAACAAAAGGAAGTCACAAGGGGTCCCACCTATTAGTTATTATTTAAATTATGACCCTATTATGATTATTATTCCCCCCCCTTCCTTAACTAAAGTTAGTTAAGGCCTTATGTTAGCTTAACTAATAAGTTAGTTCAACTACAGTATCGATGGATTTTGACCACCACTGATTACTTAACCAGATGGGTGGAAGTTGTTCCAACAAAGAGAGCGATAGAAGAAGTCGTAATGAAGTTCCTTGAGGAAAATATTATTACTAGATTCAGTGTTCCTTCTAAAATAACCACATATGATGCCAAATATTTTAGCTCAACGATGCTCAATGAGTTTTGCTTTAAGTATGAGATTGTTTTATCACACTCCTCAAATTATTGCCCTCAAGGAAATGGATTGGTAGAATCCAACAACAAAAACATCATGAATATTGTGAAGAAGATTGTTGGGGAAAACAAGAAGAGTTGGGACATAAAAATTAAGTATGCCTTGTGGGCATACGAGAAAAATACCAAGACCTCCATCGGAGAAACCCCTTTTGAGTTTTTTTATGGGTTAGAAGCTCGCTTGCCTATAAATTTCCAAATTCCAACACTACAAATAGCCCACCAATTCGTTACAAACAAAGAAGCATTGCAAGGGTGAATTGATCAACTCATGGAATTGGATGAAACTCAAAGAATGGCCTTTGATCAAATGGAAAAGAATCAATAAAAGGTGAACGGAACCTTTGATCGAAATGCGAGGCAAAGAGATTTCAAGAAAGGGCACTAGGTCTTAATGTGGGACAAGAGGAGAGAAAAACAAGGAATGCATCAAAAGTTCGACAATATTTGGTTGGGCCCCTACAAAATCGAGGAAATATCTAAGCCAGACTCTTTTTACTTATCCACGATAGAAGGGAGAAAGATGCCACAACCGATGAATGGATCTCTCCTCAAACATTATTACAAAGGCGACACTTGACTTCTTTGGGGCCCAGGCCCCAAGCCCCATGTAAGTAGGTAGGTCATCTTGCTTTCCTTGCATTTGCATCTTGATTGCTCATATTAGTTTAGATACATTTCATATTTCATTTTTCTCTACTTACATATTGATTTCATGCTTAGTTTCGAATTTTTTGAAAAAATGAAAAAAAATTCTTTTCTAAATTAGCTTCCATTTGGATTTTGATGTATATGGATGAAGGGTGATAGAACCACCCTAGATTTTATGGTTTCTTGTTTCAGTGTAGGCACATGTCTACCAAAAGATGTTGCGGTTCTCATGCACTCTATGATGAGTACATGTCCCTAAGTAGGAGCGAGATGTTATCCCCATTTTGTGGGATAACTAAGGAGATGATGTCTTGAGGCCCTCAGGTCGCAGATCTGGAGTATCGAGAGACCACATGACTAGTAGTGTCCACTTGTACATATGGAAACCCGCTCTATCACCACTTTCTAATCCATTGTGAATGAATCCACCACACCAACCAGCTTCTGGAAGGCAAATGGGTCTCGCTTCATGCGATACAAGTCAGGTATTGTGGTAGGTAATCACCCTAATATTTGAGGCATTTAAACATGTTGTATTTAAGCTACTTTTGATTATAGAATGCTTGCTTGGACATTATGCTTTTGACCCTGTTTCACCTTGGCGAGTGTCATATATTTCCTATTAAGTGGCCAACCTTTGGGGAAGGTTTGTAATTGGGGGTCCCTTAAGGGGTTGTCAGACCATTCTCGACCATACGTACCACTTTTCGCTCATTGCATTCCCATCCTATTGCCCTCTTCTAGGCCCTTTGACTTTAGTGACCCAAGAAGGGCATGTACCTCATTTCATGGGAAGAAGGGGATGAAGACCCAGATGGATCATTGTTGGATAAAAAGATAAAAGCCTAAATATAGACCTTCTAGATGCTTCCCCCAAGGATCCCCGAGAAAGCAATGAAACTCTTCTTTATAATAAAAGGGGGACCTACAAAAATAAATGATAATGAATGATTAAGGGGATAGTTGGAGGATGGGAGGTCTCATCACGAGCCCGCCTATCATGATCATGGGTATTTAGTGGTATGACATTACCATCATATGGTCTCGAACCCAGGGTAGTGGTTTTTAGTTACACAACTGAGAGAAAGGGGGTCTCATCATGAGCCAACCTTCTCATTTCCGCATGGTATTTGTGAATGGCATTGTCATTATATGGACACCAAGACAAGACAATGGCCTTCAAATTATTCCTTAAAACATGAAATAAATATAAAGAGAAACAAATAGCTAAGAAGAAAGAATGGTAAGAAGATGGGCTTGGAAAAAGTGCATCACAAATGAAGGTGACACACACCCTCTACAAAGGCACCCATAAATGAGATAATAAGAGCCCTTGTATGTAATGAAAATCATTGACCTATGAAGTCTAAATCCCTTCCACCTCATCATCCATTATATAAACTTGAAAGGTCATCCTTGGGAGCATCCCCTACTTGAGGGTTTTTGTTTACCCAATGGGACTTTTATGACACCCCTCCCATACTTAAACTTGGTCAATTGTATAGGGTCTTTGAGCATTTGTTGAATTTGATGAGGTAGTTTTGATGCACATGTTTAGGTGCCTTGCTTATTATATGTGGTTTACATTTGTCATGATATCTTTGAATTGACATATTTGGAGGGCATACCCTTTTGTTTTGCAGGACCTTGCTTGGTGGCCAGTTTTGGGAGAACAAGCCTAGCTTGCGCTTCCTGTTGAAGTTTGAGTAGATTCAGAAGATATTCTTATTGTAAATATATTGCATTAGACCAATTCAAAACCCTAACGAATAATATTATGATGTATTTGTAAAGTCGGCCCTATTGTCCTTTGTAAAAGATAACCCTATTGTGCCTTTTTAAAAGTCAAATGTAAATTAGAAAGTGTAAAGTATACAAGTCAGACCTGACCTAATTAAAGGGTGGCTCAACTTGTATTTATAAGAGGCCAGGCGCCTCATTTGGAGAACACACACAACACAAGTTCTCTCTCAAGGAAAAGTGTGCAAGTTTGAGTAGGATATGCAACTACAGAGTAAGGGTGTTCTGGTGAAGGGTTTTGGTTATCTCTTGGAGGCCTATCTTGGTCCAGTGGTGCGCTACCCTATTCTGGTTAGGGTTTCTGGTCTATCTTTTGATTATCTTTTGTTTGATGAGATCTCTCTTGAGAGAGACATTGTACTTGTTGATGAATCTATATTGAAGAAGCTTTGCTGGGTTTTCTCCCCCTAGAGGGTTTGCTAGGATAAATCTTGTGTATACTGTGGATGTCTTTCTTTCATAAATCTTTTGTATACTATGAATGTATTTCTTTCAATGATATTTGTGCATTTAGTTATTGTTCTAATTGTTAAAAGTTAAATAATATTGAATACACTTAACTACTTAAGGGAAATTCTAACATGGTATCAGAGTGGGTCTGAAAGAATCCATTTTCATAGTCTAGATGAAATCATCGGGGAAATCAAGACCATAGGAAGACTCTCCTAACCCTAGAACATCTTTTCCTTGGACTGGTTTTGCAGTTTTTACAGTTTCTGAAAATTAGGGTTTCTGCATAAAACCCTAGGTGATGACGTCACCCTCTTTTTGAAGGACATTGGTCAAGATAAGGCCATCAAGGAGTTCTCCTACGAAGGGCACACCTATTCCCTAGATTATAATTCAAAAATTCTCAAGTTGAAAAAATTAGGGTTTCCTCATAAACCCTAGATCAAGACGTCTTGGTTGCTGCAGATTGAAGTTGGAGCAGTTCACCTTGGCATAACATAGTCTCTAGTAAGTTCAAAACCTTTCTTTGAAAAGTTTCTATTTTTGTTGTTGTATTTCCATTCAAGGGCAAGATGGCTGCCAACACTAATCTTGATGAGAAGCTTGAGGGTGTTGATAACTTCCGAGCATGGAAGTATAGAGTGATGCTCATTCTAGAAGAGAATGATCTAGAAGATTTCAACAATGAAGAAATTCTAGAACCAGAGGAAGATGAGGCCAAGGAAAAGTACAAAAATAACATGGTTAAGGCAAAGATAATCATTGTTATTTCTATCAAGGATCATTTGATCCCTCACTTCTCATCATTCATAACTCCCTAGCAAATGTTTGATGCCCTATCCCGATTATATGAAGGCAAGAATATCAACCAGAAGATGATGTTGAGAACACATCTCAAGAGTGTGAAGATGCAGAGTTCAAAAACCATTCAATACTATTTCACCAGGTTATCTCAAATCAAAGAATAACTTGAAGCCGTTGGAGAGACAATCGAAGAAGCTAAATTGGTAATGACTACACTGGATGGTCTCCTAAGATCTTAGGAATAATTCATTCAAGAATCTGTTCAAGAAGAAAGATAACAAAGTTTAGTAGACTATGGGAGGATTGCACTCAGGAAGAATCTATATTGGTAGCAAGAGAAGAGAAACTAGGCGATGAAGAAAATTAAGCTCTAGCAGCACATGCAAGAAAAGGAAATAGAAAGAAAGAGGTTCACTCACTCAAAAAGCTTCATGGGTTACAAAAGACACAAAGGTTTAAAAAGGATTACTCAAATTACAGATGCTACATCTGCTAGAAGATGGGACACGTTGCAATAAGTTGTCCCAACTCAAAAGATTAGGTTAGAAAAGGAAAGTATAAAAGACATCATGCTCATGCCGCAGAAGATGATGAACCTGATCAAGTGAGAGCCAAAGAAGACGACTCAAGCAAAGAATATATATTGATATTAGCTCTTACGGGAACAATTACTCATGGAAGTGACACATGGCTTATTGATAGTGGTGCTTCTAAGCACATGACATGTTACAAGGATTCTTTCTTAGAATTAATTCAGAAATATTCACCTCACAAGGTGAAGCTCGATGATGACTATCAATATCCCATTAAAGGAGTAGGAGAAGAATCTTACAGATTGGATTCCAAAAAGCCTACTAAGATGAAGGATGTTTTGTATGTACCTAGTTTGAAGAAGAATCTCATTTCTATCTCAGCTTTGGATGAGAAAGGATTCAAAGTTGCTTTCATTGATGGAGAAGTTCTCATGTGACCAAGAGGAAAGTCTATTGATGATGATGTAGTGATTGGTGTTCAATAAGGAGGTCTATACAAGTTAAAGGGACATTCGAATTCATCATTAGTACACAGTACAATTACTCCAAGTGAACTATGGCATAAAATATTTTCTCACATACATTACAAAGCACTACCGATCATGAGCAAGATGGTGACAGGTTTGCCAAAAATCCAAGTGAATCATGAAGGCATATGCAAGGGATGCACATAAGGAAAGTACGTGAAGAAACCATTTCCAAGTAGTGATGACAAAGCCAAAGGAGCCCTGGACATCATACACTCTAACGTGTGTGGACCAATGTCAGCCACTTCACTTAGTGGGTATGTATACTATGTTTCATTTATTGATGATTTCTCACTTAAAACTTGGATTTACTTTTTGAAAGCCAAAAGTGAAGTATTCAACAGGTTCAAAGAATTCAAAGCACTTGTTAAAAACCTTTCGGAAAAGAAGATAAAGATATTAAGGTCAGATAATGGTGGAGAATTCACATTAGATGAATTCAAAGCATTCTGCAAAGAAGTTGGGATTAAGAGGGAGCTCTATAATCCCTACAATTCTTAGCAGAATGGTGTGGTAGAAAGAAACAACCAAAAAATCATGGAAGCAGTGAAAGCCATGATTCATGATCAAGACTTACCTATGCATATGTGGGAAGAAGCAACAAAAACATTGTATATGTGCAGAATAGAAGTCCCCACCGTGTACTTGGGAACAAGACACTAGAAGAAATGTTTACAGGTGAGAATCTAGAGGTCAACCACCTAAGGATATTTGGCTGTCTAATAGATGTGCATGTTCCTAAGGACAAGAGATCGAAGTTGGACCCTTCATGAAAGAAGGGCATATTTGTTGAATATAGTGAGACATCGAAGGCATACAAAGTCTACATCCCTGGTCATTGACAAATTGAGACTAGTAGAGATGTCACCTTCGATGAGAATACAACTTTCAGTAGATCGAGACAAAATCATTCAAATGAGGTCCATGATGAGGAACTTGAAGCTCACAGAGTTGTAAATACAGATATAGGCGATGATGTGGTACTAGAAGATCATTATATGGAAGAGCCACATAGACTTGCATATTCATCCCGAGAGATGAATACTAAGAAGAGAAGACTATCTTGGGCTCTATAAATTATTCATGATGTAGAGAAGTATGGTGCTCCAGATGGATCCTTCAAAGAAAGCAAGAGACCATGACCACACTCTAGTTATGTGGCATTGTTAAGTGACATTATTGATGCCGAGCTTACCAGTTATGAAGAGGATGTAGAGAAGAAAGAATGGAAGGATTCCATGATTAAAGAGTACCAATCCATTATAAAGAATGATGTTTGGTATGTGGTTCTGAGACCGAAAAAGAAGACAATGGTAAGTTCCAAGTGGATTTACAAGACAAAGCATTTAGCAGATGGTAGCATCGAGAACCAGAAGGCAAGGTTTGTGGCATGTGGTTTCTACTAGAAATAAGGAATAGATTATGAGGAGACATTTTCTCATGTGGCGAGATACACTTCAATTAGAGCTATACTTGCGATAACTGCAGTAATGAAGTGGAAGGTACACTAGATGGATGTGAAGACATCTTTTATAAACCGTGTAATATAAGAGTAAGTGTATGTGGAGATGCCACAAGGTTTCAAGACACATGATAGTCAGGCACATGTGTGCAGATTGAAGCAAGCCTTGTATGGATTAAAGCAAGCACCTGGGGCATGGTACAATAGAATTGATAATTTCATGATGAGCTTGGGATTTACTAAGAGTAAAGTAGATTCCAACCTTTACTACAAGGTTGTAGATGGTGGACCAGTGATATTACTGTTATAGGTGGATGACATGTTTTTAATAGGAGATGAGAAGCTCATCACCGAGAGTAAGAGGAAGCTTACTACAGAGTTCAAGATGAAAGACTTGGGTATGATGCATTATTTCTTAGGTCTAGAGGTATGGTAGAGACCGACTAATATTTTCGTTAACCAAGGAGAATATACTGTAGATATATTGAAGAGATTCAAAATGATGGATTGTAAAGCCATGCCTACACTGATGGTGATTGAGTGATACATCTTCAGAGATAGTGGATGCCACCATGTATAGACAGAAGATTGGTTCATTGATGTACTTAACAAACACAAGGCCATATGTATGTTTTGCGGTGAACACATTGAGTTAGTATATGGTTGAGCTGAGGCGTGTTCACTTGATTGCAACAAAACATGCGATGAGGTACCTAAAGGGTACAATTGATTATGGAATCAGATATGTTTCAAATCATGAGATAAGCCTGCAAGGATTTACTGATTCAATTTGGGCCGGTAATGTTGCAGACCGGAAGAGTACATCTAGATGTTGCTTCTGTTTGGGATCAACTATGATCTCATGGTTTAGTAGGAACCAGACTAGTGTGGCACTCAGTACGGATGATAGATAATACATAACAACCTATTCAACTAGCAATGAAGCAACGTGGCATCAAAATCTACTTGTAGGATCGTTTGATCTCGAGTTAGAGGCGACTTGTATCTGGTGTGAAAACCAGAGTTATGTAAATTTGACAGAGAACTTGGTGTTTCATGACAAGTCCAAGCATATCGAGATCATGTACCATTATATCAGAGATATGGTGCAGAAGGGAGCAATGAAGCTCAAGTAAGTCGCTACAGATGAGCATATAGTCGATGTGTTGACCAAGCCTCTATCAAGAGTGAAGTTTGTGTACTTCAGAGACAAGCTTGGCATGGTACACACAGACTTCCCTAGTAAGAGGGAGTGATGAGTTACAAATGCGATTCCAAGGCAACAACATCAACATGTGGTAGTTGCAGCATGTATTCATTCACAGAAACATTACTAACTATGGCACCAGTGAGCATGACCTCGCACAAGGTCAGCAAATGTCGAGCCTTCGGGGTTGACAAGTTTCCTAATGTTTCAAGCTGGAGGGCTAACCTGTTCGGTTGGAGGTGTTTCCTAGCCTTGGGCTAGATGGGTAGTGTGTGCACACTACATCGATTAATCCTTGTGATTAGATGCCTGGTCACTGTGGACCAGTTTCCTGGTGTGCCAACTAGAGGTTACTAGTTCTTTATGAACTAGATGTCAGATTATGTGTGAGTTGACGAGTTACTAGTTCTTTATGAACTAGATGCCATATTTTGTGTGAGTTGGTGAGTTACTAGTTCTTTATGAACTAGATGTGAGATTCTGTGAGAGATGACGAGTTACTAGTTCTTTATGAACTAGATGCCATATTCTGTGTGAGCTGGCGAGTTGAAGCTCTGTGATGACATAAATCTTGAAAGGATGATGAGACCCTGGATGCATGGCGTGGTTACAAAACTTCTTCAATATAGATTCGTGGAAAGTCAACAAGTCAATGGTCAACTGTACATAAGTGCAAAAGCAGTCATGATGATCATGCTAGAAGAATACCTTCCTTGCTAAGAGGGAGTGTTGAAGTTTGAGTAGCTTTATAATATATTCTTATTGTATCTATATTGTATTAGACCTAGTCAAAATCCTAAAGAATAATACTATGTTGTATTTGTAAAGTGTTGAAATATTGTAACTGCAAAGAGTATTCTTATTATTATTGATATATT
>CBVK0100387045.1:0-18632 GCA_900067695.1 Picea abies | reverse complement strand
ATAAGCCAAGAGCTTGTATTAGTAAGGATCACATCATATAAAAACCAAAATCAACCATGACCCCTATATAATCAAGTATAAACCATAAATTTATATGCTCAATACCTTATCAATCAAATAAAAGTCAAGTTGCGCAATCAAAGCAAGAACGTTATAGTTTGAAAAATCTTTCCAGCCACATAATAATAAACCAAAGGTAAGTGCCTTTCAGAATATCAATGAAAGACTATGACAGTTCAAACAACGATGGAGGAGTTTTCACACTTTCAGTCATGAAAAATAAATCGAAACTAATTTGCAAGTGTCGCATGAAATGAAAATATCATCTATTTGCAAAATGCGATGAAAATTTGAAGTTGAGGAGACATAGGTGTAGGCATCTTTTAAGGCAATGGAAAAAATTGAATTGGCTGCCAACAATGGAAACACACTGGGAGAAGCAGTTATCTCTATCGAAAGAAACAAATTCAGATCAGAACGACGAAGAAAAATTCAACTAAAAAAAAACCATCAGAAAATCGTACAAACATCATCATTTACTATCTTTTCCAGCGATGTTTTAAAAGATGCAAACTAATAACAGTTTTAAGATCAGTAAGTCACGATATTAATGATAAAATATTCAATACTATTGGCATGGCCACTGCTGCTAGCAGGCGTCCATAGCCTCGACAGGGTTTCCATTTAACCCACTTGGACGTCTGTATCCTGTCAAGAAGTTCTAGATCAGAATAAAGGACTTTTAAAGAGGTTTTTTATATTCTTTTACAGATTTTCATTTACCCGACATTGCTTCGCTACCAGCAGGCCTGTTCAGTACCCCGACAAAGTTGTCTTGGTGCCATGCTTGCATTTACCCGCTGCCAGCGGACCTGTTCAGTATCCCGACGGGTTTACAAACACTTCCCACAACTCTTATTAGCATTTTTATTTTGTTTTTCTTTTGTGTATAACTGAGCGGGGTGACGCTGAAAAATCTTGATATTTTATCATTTTTTCAGACCTCATCAGAATTTTTGATATTGTCCTTTATCCAGCTCCGGAAGTGTTTTATTTCTAAAACAACTTACTATGACAGGGAGACATCCTTTTTTAGTCATTCCTTTACGAAAAAGGGACAGCGTAAAAAGATAATAGATGATCATGACAAACTTTGCTCAGAGATTGAAATTAGTAAACTTCTTTCAAACAACAAAATTTTCCAAAATAAATATCAGTTTTAAGGAATATATCACTGATGTTCGTACAACCTTTCAGAAGTTATTTCAGCGAAGAAATTTTCCTATGGTCTTTGTCTGAATGGCTCAGTGCACAAACATGCATATGTTTCAAAAACAACACAAAAAATTGATTAATCCAAATCAAAATCAAAACAAAAACAAAGGTAGAAATAAAAACAAAAGGAAATATTTACATAATATACAAGGGTAGTAATCAAGCGAAGTATCTTTTCAGGACTTGGCCATTCACCGGATAGGTGTCAAGCTACCCTTCAAGATTCTGCAATCGAAAGGAACTAGGACCAAACTTTTTTCAACAATCAAAAATGGCCCAAGCCACAAATTTTGAAACTTGGTGTGTTCACCGTTTCCTTCGTGTGGTTTGTCCCACTTTAAGATGAGATCGCTTACTTCAAAATTCCTATCAGAAGAAGAATTAGAATCGAACCAGCTTTTAATCAGTTGTTGATGTTGATCTATTTTATGCTTAGCTTGGGTCTTACTTCTTCTAACTTCATCAAAGCGTTAATACGGCTTTCTAAAGGGGGACAATCTTCTTCTTGAACTTTTTGTGACAATTGGAGTGAAGGAAGAAGAATGTGAGGTGGCAGAATGGATTCTCTGCCATAAACGAGAAAAAAGGGGGGATTACCTATAGCGGCTTTAGGTGTTACCCTATCATCCCACAGTGCATTAAGCAGTGCATTGTGCCAGTTCTTGTGATTTTTAGCCACGGTTCTCTTGATAATTTTGATCAAGTTCTTGTTTGTTGATTCTGCTAAGTCGTTTCCCTGGGGGTAATAACTCACAAAATACTTCAGCTTTATTCCCTTATCTAAGGAGAACTCACTCATCTCAAGAGAAGAAAAGTATGAAGCATTATCAAAGACTAGACAATCAGGGATACCAAAACGGGTGATGATATTTGAGTTCAGAAAAGCAATTACCTGAATTGTGTTAACAGTTCTTAGCGCGGCGGCTTCAGACCATTGAGTAAAGTAATCAGTGGTTGTCACAATATACTTGTGTTGTTGTGAGGATGGAGGGTTAATAGGACCAATGATATCAAGGCCCCATTGCTGGAAAGGAGAATCGACTAAAATGGGTTGCAAGGGGAAGGCTGGTTTTTGCAATCACCCTGATGCTTTCTGACAAATGATACATTTACGGCACAAGGCACGGGCGTCCCTAAAAAGCGTTGGCCAGTAATAATTGGCTCTTAAAACCTTATGAGCAGTGGTGTCGCCACCGAAGTGACCACCAGCTTCTCCTGCATGTAACTCAAGCAAGACTTTCTCTGCTTCGTACTTTTCAAGACAACGCATCAGTACGCCATCAAAATTATGATGAAATAGTATACCGTTAACTAGATGAAAGGAGGCGGACTTTAGTCTCAACGCTCTTCTTTTGGTAGGGTCAAGGTGACGGGGTGCTAATCCATGTTGAAGACAGTGTCTAATATTGTCGTACCAAGGACTTACAAGGTTTTGTGCACAACAAATCAAACTCTAATCGCGTTGTTCTAGGTTTGGCGTATCACTATCTTCTTGTTGTTCGGTTTCTGAATCAACTACCAACTTACACAACCCTTGGCCTCTCACGATCTGTGCTGGGGTGATTTCTAAGTCATACTCCTGCAAGGAGGTGACCCAGTTGGCTCTTTTCTCTCCTAACTCTTTTTGCACTAACAAGTTCCTAACGGCAGGGTAAGGGACAATGACCTTCGTCCTTGACTTCAAAAGATAAGACCGAAAATGCTTAACTGCCTTGAAGACAGCGTAGGCTTGCCGATCGACTGCTGGGTAGTTAAGTTCAGCACCTTTGAATGCAGAGCTCATAAAGGCGATGGGGACTTCGTTGTTCTCGGAGTTCTTCTGAGTTAGGACTGCGGCATAGGAACGATCAGAGGAAAAAGTATAGAGTGTAAAGTCTCGAGAGAAATCAGGGCTCATGAGAGACGGAGCTTCGATTATGGTCTTCTTTATAGAATTAAAATCTTGGTTTTCCATGGGTCCCCAGCGATATTGGGTGTCTTTCTTAATTAAGTTCTGGAGAGGCCTGACCATTTCGGAGAAGCTGGGGACAAATATTCTCACGAAATTAATTTGGCCAAGGAAAGACTGCATGGATTTCTTGGAGGTAGGTGGGGGAAGTTTAGTGATGACTTGGGTCCTCTCGGGGTCAATAATCATTCCATCACTAGACACAATGAATCCTAGTAATTTACCCTGTTCTACTGCAAAGATGGACTTCTTAGGGTTCAGGGAGATGCCATATTTACGACATCGTAGTAGAATGGCTCGTAGGTGAGCTAGATTATCATCTTTGTTTTTAGAATAAACGTTCACATCATCTAAGTAGACTACTACAGAGTGATTGATCAAGCCTCGAAAAGAAATATCCATTGCTCTTTGAAAGGTAGCACCGACATTAATCAATCCAAAGGGCATTTTGCGATAAGCATAAGTGCCCCACGGAGTACGGAAGGTAGTTTTTAATTGGTCCGACAGAGACATCAAGACTTGGTTGTATCCAGAGAAACCATCCAACAAGGATAGCCTCTCGGAACCAGATACTTGTTGAAGTATTTGTTCCATGGGAGGGACAGGATAATTATCTTTATCAGATGCTTTGTTGAGGTTCCGGAAATCGACACAAAGTCAAATTTCCCCGTTTTTCTTCCGCACTGGGACTAGGTTGGATACCCATTGAGTGTGTCTAACAGGAAAAATTATTTTAACACTTAGGAGTTTATTCAATTCTTTTTGTACGGTCGGTTCTAGTTTAGGATGCATTTTCCTCAGTTTTTGTTGGAAGGGTAAGGTTTGGGGCTTCATTGGGATGACATGCTATATACTATTAGGATCGAATGTTTTAAGATCTTCGTAAGTCCAAGCAAAGACATCCTTGAATTCTTTGAATAATTTAACAAAAGAAGTTTTTTCTTGTTTAGAACATCCCAAGCCTAAGTTGATATACTGAGGGTTTTCACTAGTCCCTAAATTGACTTTTTCATAATACAATGAGGAACTTTTGGTTTTACAATTGACCGTCTTTTTAAATTTATCCTCAAAATCATAAAACTTTTCTAGTCTAACAATAGATTTGGGTAAGGGATTTACCATGTCCGATAGAGTCTCAGGAGATTTTGGATTAGGTATTACCATAAAGTCATGCAAATTGTCGTCGTGTGTTTGTTCATCTATCACTGCACCTTGAAAGGTTTCCTCCATGTGTAGAAAGCTAATGATCTGTTGATCATCGTCAAATACTCTCCAGTTCGTGATATTATCAAGAACAGATGGTCGAAATAATAGCTCCACGGAGAATGCATTTGGAGATAAGCCTTCTATAGGAAGAAGTTTAGAGGCAACATTAGCAAGTAGATCCGCTTCAACATTATTTGATCTAGGAATGGAATTTATATTAAAAGCAGAAAATTTGTTTATTAAACTCCATACCTCAGACTGGTAAGATTTGAGATGCGGGGTAAGGCAATGTATAGAATTTCTCACCTGCCTAACCACTATCTCGGAGTCGCCGAATACAATTAGATTTTGAATGTGCATGTCCAAGGCTTTTCTGAGACCTTGTAGTAAAGCCTCATATTCTGCAATGTTATTAGTGCATTCAAATTCTAGCCTACAAGCCAATGATGTCTTATTACCTGCCAGATCGATAATGACGTAGCCTGCACCAGATCCTTCTTTAGACTTGGAACCGTCGAAGTATAAAGACCAAATTTGATTTCCATTGGGCTCACAGGACTATTGGATAGAAGCTGTTGGTTGCGTACGTGCTTTGATATCGGATTGTTGTTGCGAATTGTTGATAGGTGAAACTTCAGCCATGAAGTTTTCGAAGAAGGTGTCCATCCCTTGGACTTCAAGTGAATCCGCCGGAGGTGTATATGGTTCATTGGGGTCATTCAAGTCTGTTACCGTGAACTTGAGGTAACACTCACGATTCACCCTGATCTTGTTGGGCTTACCATTTTTTGGAAGCCATAAGTGAGACCAGTCTGTTGCGAAGTAACCATGTAGCTGCTCCGACCAGTCCCTGCTTAAAAACATACCATACATTTCTGCAATATCCACCACAATTATATCAATAACCTGATGAACCTTTGGGTTAGACGATAATCTAATCAATACATTTTTCAATTCGCCTATAACCTTAACATCTATTCAATCAAGCTGTATGATTTTCAAAGAAGATGGTTCTACTTCGACGTTAATCTTTTGGAAGATTGACCAAGGCATCACATTTGACGATGGTCCTGAGTCAACCATACAATTATGCACATTTCTGTTGAAGATTTCGAAAGTTAAAAGAAAAGGAGGTACATTCTTGCGAGTATTTAGAGATGTAGCTTGTGCTTTCTTACTCGCATTTTCTAATGCTACTTTATCTACATTACTTGTGTTATTTACATTTTTTACATTATTTACATTTGGTACAGGAAGGCTTCCTTTATCTTGAGGATCAGGATTACTTTTTGTGGAAGTCTTCTGCGGGACTTTGCTTTGCACAACCTTATTACTGTTTGAATTACCATTCTTGCCATTGTCTAAAATATTTTGCAACATCTTCTGTAACAAAAATGGAAATTTCAACAACTCAAAAATAGAAATGTTAGCCCGTAATTTTTTAAGATCTTCAACAACATCATAATCTAATTTAGGGCTAGCATTACTTTGTTTAATTTCTACTGATTTAGATGGCTTTGGAGGTAAAGTTGTAGCATTATCGGCATGAGGTTTACTTACTGTCTTACTCCTAGTGTTATAAGGGTGAACAGTCTCGAAGTTGGCTTGAAAGATACTATCCGAGAAATGTCCAAAGATATTTGGAGAAGACTCTTCTTCTTGATTTGTTTCCTTCTTGACTTCCTCTTGAGGAATTTCAGGAGGGATCAAGTCATCTTGGGCTCCTAGAATTTTCTGGAGGGCACATTGCAAACTTTCTAGGTTCAAGCCTTCAGGGTTTGGATTAGGCCGGTTTGTTGGGAAAGGCTTTCGGAAAGGAGGTTTGTAGGGTCCTTTACTTGAAGAGGCTTCCTCAGTCGACCTTTTTAAGTCTATGACTTGATTAGATAATTTTTGTACAACTTTGGTTAAATTTTCCAAATCAGAGTTTTCGGTTTGTGTTTTGTTTTGTGTAGGTCTGGGAAGAATTTCAATCTTTTTCTTGGAAGAAGAAACAGTCTTAGTTTCGTTGCTAGAAGAATCCTTAAGACTAAGAATGTTCTTTTCAATCTGAGTAGCCTCTTCAAAGGCTTCTAACAACGTGGCCTTTTTAGATCTTTTCACCCAAATAGCTATAGTTTGATGTAGAGATTTAGTGTGGTAAGCTATTACTAGACTCTCAGTAGGCATAGAGTCTGCAGGGATTCGATTTGTAAGTGTTAAAAATCTTTGATTAAAATCTTTAACTTTTTCTTTTGTGTTCATTTTTAAGTTTGAAAGATCCATGACTAAGACTTCCGGAGGTTTGCCATCTCCGAATATTTCCAAAAAGCATGACTCAAACTTTTCCCAAGACACTATAGTGTGAGGTTGTTGAGCAAAGTACCAAGTGGATGCATTACCCTCAAAGGTGTAAGGGAACAACCTACAGACAACATCTTCATGTTCAACGTTACGGAGTCTGATGGCTAACATAAATTTTTTGATATGGTCTTCAGCTATCTGTTTTGAATTGGGATCAAACTTGGGAAGCCATTTCTCTGGGTGCTTAGGTAAAGGGTGCTGGGCTCCAGGTACAACTACAGCATCCTGGTCCAACCAGGTTCTAGCAGGGTTGTTCTGATTTTCCATTGGGGAATTGGGTGTGGAAGGACGGGAAAGCGGTTTGCCTTCGTCAGAAGAGGAATCTCCTCCAGAAGAAGAAGGAGATGAGGGAGGTGGTGAAGGAGGTATCCCAGATCCTCCTGCAGCAGGATTTGTGTTTGGATCTGTAGGATTCACAGTAAGGTCTATATCACCTAATTGTTCTTTGACTTCAGAGAAGTCTAACGGTTGACCCCACGGGCGATTTGGTTGCCTAAGACTAGCAAAGGATTTATGTGATTTAATAAGAGATTGTATAAAAATTTCTTGTATATCACCACCTGTAGGATTAGGAGTTGCTGGCTCAACTGTGATCTGCGGATCTTCGGTTGAAGTAGTTGTTGTTTATAAGGGGATACTATCGAATGAACGGCTTCTAGTCACTATAGGTGAGATATTAGGGGGTGGAGGAGTCTTGTGACCACCTCGTGCCATCAATTTAGTTTGGCCCTCCTTCTAGTGCCATTTGTTGACAGGCGAAACTGTCCGTCCGTCAACTGGGAGAGTGGAACCGGTCCGGGGTTGTCTAAATAACCCAAGCCATTTGGAATGGACCACCCTGACGAGTTTAACGGCTCCGTTGGCCGCTCTAAGGTCTCCTAAGAAAACCAAAGAGAAAATTGATCTGAGCTAAGTAATCTAAACAAGATAAAACTAAAAGAAATTAATAAAATAAACTAACTAAAAATACAAGAAACTAATCTAACAAATTAATATACTAATCTACTATATAAACTAAAACTAAATATAACTATTCTAACTATTATATACAATCTACTAATTACTATTATAATAACTCAAATCAACTATCTAATTATCAGTTATAATATTTCTTATTCACAAATGTATACTATGAACAACCTACAGATTTAGTTAAAACCTACAAAACTCATGTGTTTTCTGCCCTTAAGACAACCAAGAATCTCTTTTTGATTTTTTTTATATTTTATGAAAAAGAAATAACCATTACTGAAATTAAATGATCTAATATATTTACTGAAATTAAACAATATAATATAAATCTAATTAAACTTGTATCTATATTAAACTACTTAATGAAAACAGTAAGCAAAAGACTAATTGACCTGGAAACCCTCCAAGTCTGCCCTGTGTATGATAATTTTTGAGCTGTTCGGAGAAGGGAAACTCACACCGGTTAATCCGTATGCTTCTTGTAAATGATCAGCTATGTTGCTCCTTGAAGTATTTTTACAGGACAAACAAGACATAAAAGAAAATCATAACAATCTTATGATTATAAATTCCTGCAATAAGGGAAACCTATTATGCAGAAAACTTATATATAACAATTCAATTTATGAAGAAGATAAAACTATCATTCACAAAATGAATCAACAATTGTTATGTCTTTTATCTATTTGGAAGAAACAAGATATGGATGACAATGATTAAACTTATATCATTTGCACATGATTTAGATAGCTAATGTAATCATAAACCATAAACAAAGTGATATACAAAACACGAAACAAAATTCTAATATATTGAGAAGCTAAAGCTATGACAAAACATCAATTCTACTCCAGTCTGTATTAGAATTCCATATCCTTGTTCTCCCACGAATGAGGATGCTGATTATTACAAAAGTCATAAGTATATATAGGTTTCTTCACAAGGTAAAACTTCCTTGTGGATAATCTCAAATAGTTTTACACAATCTGGGAGATATCCCAAAATCACCTAAACTAAGGAAATAAAATGCAAGTGAAATCTGTAAAACATCCCCTAACTGCTCATCATATCTATTGCCAATTCGAATTTACCTGCAATAGAACACAAAGATCAAATTAGAAAGATATTTCATAAAAAAACAATAAAAAATTGATTGCACAGACTTAGCTACAGAATCATCTGATTCTGTAGCTAGTCAAGAATAGCAAACAGGACCAGATATCAATCAAATAAAATCAAATCGAATCATCTTTTAATAATCCTCAAAAACGAATTACTAGTAATTCAAGTGAAATTATCATTCATATCAAAATAAATGCAATTGAAACAGAGTAAAGAATGTTCTGTTTTCAGTTACCATAAAACATGGTCAAACTTTGACAGGCCTGTTTCGTATCAAACGAAATTAAGCAGTGAATCCAGTCTTATGAGATACGATATAATCGTAATCAACACAACCATAATCGAACAGAATCGCATACAAGATATGATATGCCTTAACATAACTATAATCAATATCATTGAACACAACATATATGTTACAGCTGTAGCAATACACATAGATTTCATGTCGTTTCAATCCATAGTAAATATAGGCAGGCTGTAGAGATTATGCATAAGATTCATTCTCTTGTAATCAAATATGGGAAGGCTGTTACGATATACTCAAAATGAAACATGCGTAACAGTATTGACCAAAAATCGCCATTGATTTTGATTGCTGGGTGTTGCATGGTCAAGATCGAACAACATTGATAACCATAAGCTGGACAACAATCAAATAAAATCAGGTCTGAGCCAATTATAGAACAATTCATCATCTTGGGCATGATCATTTTTGTTTTACAAATCCATTCGTAACTGAATATCCATTGTTATTCCAATTCAAAATAGAACAGGGTCGACTGACCGCAACAAATTGACTGGCTGAGAGTTGTATGACTGTTATGATTTGTATCACTTCACGATTTGGTAAATATAAAACAAAACCTTTTTAAACATAATCCAAATCGTATCCGGGCTGGTCAAAGTCACATGTACATAAAATTGAAATAGACAACCAACGTTTATGTGCATCATAACCAATTCGGATTAAAACATAGATCGTGTTCCAAAATGGAAATGAAAAACAACTTGCAACATAGCATTCAATTGCAACCGATTTAAAACAATCAAATCCATAGAATCAAAACAAAATACAATTAAAACTTTAACGATAACAAAATTCGATTTACCAAAACAAATTATATACAACAATGCATTTTTATGTGACAGAGCAGGTCAATGATGTACACAGAATTTATGAATGTGCCATATAAATGGGTGAAGGTTATACCAGCGAGGCTGTTGAGGCTATGTCAATTTCGAATTGACGATTGTTGTAGCCAACTCGACATTTTTAAGCAGAATTGAACCTGTTGTTCGCTGCTTCTTGTCAGTGGGTTGCACCTTCGCATTATGACTGGTGAGTTTTGCCACTTGATCTTCCAGAGCAAGGATTCTGGATTGCAACATCGACACATCTAAGTAGTATCTTTCCAGCCACAAGCCACACTCATCGCATGGTGGAACAGATGGTTGAGCAGAAGAGGGTCTCGACGAGTCACCGAGGGTTCCACGAGGTAGTTCAATGCCAGGAAAATTGGGATTATCCCGCAAACAAGGGGGTAAATTCTTGACAAAGTCAAATGAAGGTTTGTCGCACAAGCCTTCTGAGTAAGGATACTCGTTTGCAAGGAAACGTTCAATCTCCGAATTAGAATCTTCACTGACCACAATAGGCTCAGGGTTAGCAGAGGGTTTCGATTTATTTCTCGCCATGTGAGAGATCAATCGAGCGTTTTTCTTGCCTTTAGAATTAGCACTAGTTTTAGCTTTAGGCTTTTTGGCTACAGGTTTAGCAATTTCGACCTATTTGGTCACTGACATGGGAAAGTTCATAGGTGAATCGGGTAGAGGTTTGGGTAGCAAAACATTGTAAGGCACAGGGGGGATAGGCTTGCTTTCGGTCACCATAGGTTTATCAACCTGCGGTGGGCTTGAGTCTTCAAAGCCATTACGAGTGAGAAAATCACCCCAACAATCACGACATAACCCCAACTCACAAACTACAAGCATTTTAATTAACCCGAAATGAAATAGACTGGTATCGGACTGGTTCCATTTATACCTTTTAGCCATCTTAAACAGACTTCTATGCAGTTAGTGAGGCATGTTAAGCTCGTAGCCTATAAAGACCATCAATAGACGAAGGTGAAACAAGAAAACGAACCCATACCTGCCCTCGCAAGTAATGAATTGCTTGATTATCATGAACAGGTCGTGCCAGCGTTGCTTCAACATATTTGCAGGCAAACCCTTGTCACAAGAATTAACCTTTAGTGAATGGAAAAGCAACGTCCACGGGACATCTTCCACCTTGCAATTTTTCGACCACTTCTGTCCAGTAGCAGGCAGACTGGTAGCCGAACTTATAAATTGCTCATTAATTTCTAACTGCACATCCCCAACCTTGGCTCGGCAGCCATCGAATGATAACGCAAATTGCCGAGCCACGCTAGGGTTATATCCATCGAATTTCCTTATGAACGGGAGCCATCCGAATTCCTCCAGGTCGCTATAAGCGCCATCGAACATCAGTAGTGCCTGGCCACCATTGGGCTCAGCCCTTACGACCGGAGCCATGGATGGTGTGCATGGTAGGGTTTGGTTTGAACAAAACAAAAGGCAGGAGTAAAAACGATAGGGCTTAACAACTGCAAGCGCTCAAAGGGGAATGAATCAATGTAATGCGTGCGAAGGTGGAGGGATTATCACCGCCATGCAGTGTATTAATGGCTGAGTACAACGTTGTTCCATCAGTAATCATAACGTTTAAAACATATTAATCGCCCAACCCAAATCGGTGTATAACCATATCAACGTGCCATTAATCAAATGTAGAACCAAAACCATATGTTATATTCATGTGCCAAGTGTATAGTTCAATCCAACATGAAATCCAAAAGTTTTACCAATGCGACAAGTGTAAAACATTGCCACTCAAATATGAAATCAAACTGATATGTGACCCATGTGTTTTTTAGCATAATCGAAGTTTATAAACATTGCAACCAATGACTTTATGAAATTGATAAGTTAAGAAGTTATGATAGTGAGGATCACATCATATAAAACAAGATCAACCATGACCCTTATGAAATCAAATATAACCCATAACTTAACATGTTCAATACTTTACCAAAGAAATCAAGCTGCGCAATGAAATTAAATGGACATAGTTTGAAAGTCATTCCAGCCATTTAATAGAAGACCAAAGGTAAGTACCAATCGGAACATCAATGAGTAGATCACAACAATCCAAATAACGATGGAGGAGTTTTCACGCTTTCAGTCGTGAAAATAAATCGAGACCAATTTGCAAATGTCGCTTGAAATGGAAATATCGTCTGTTTGCAAAATGCGACAGAAATTTGAAATTCAGAGACATAGGTGTAGGCAACTTTTAGGGTAATTAAAAAAAATTATATTGGATGCCAACAAGATGTCATGTTTTTCCAAAATACCATCATTTTTCTTTACCTTTTCTGTGTCTTGACTTAGATCGAGAAAAACTTCTCTCATTCTACTCTTTAGTTTGACCTTTGACCAGCATCGCCTCTAAAGTTGAGGTTTCTTGACTAGATTTTCTCCTCATCTCATCAACCAACAAAGCTCCCACAACAGAGTCATAATCTCAAACATCTATTGAGCTATTGAGATAAATCTAATAGAGGTGACTAGAGTATCCCAAGACTCAGGCAATGAATAAAATAGTGTAATACCGTTATCTTCATCTTCAAATTTAACTTCCATACTAGTCAATTGAACTATAAGGGTATTGAAGGTATTTAAATGGTCAACAATTTTTGTACCTTCTTTCATCCAGAAATTGTACAGTTGTCTCTTCAAGTAGATTTTGCTCGTCAAGGACTTCATCATATATAGACTTTCCAACTTGCTCCATAAGCCTGATGTTGTATCCTCTCCTACGATATTAAACATAACATCATCCGCCAGACATAAACGAATGGTACTAAGATCTTTTGCATCCAAATCTTCCCATTCCTCATTCGTCATGGCTATTGTTTCTTTTTCTTGCATGCCAATTCTTTTTGCAACCCTTGCTGCACCAGTAAATCCTGCATCTTGAACTTCTAGAGCTCAAAGTTGCTTTTACCGCTGAAATTTTCAACTTCAAACTTCGAATTCTGCATCTTAGCCATTAGCACAAAATCTCCTAATACCCACTGCTTATAATAACCAAGGCCCTTTAAAAATAATGTGGAGGAATAATAGTATAAACTCCAAAAGGTTTAATAAAGGTTTAATAAAACATCCTTTTAGCAACCTCACTTTTAATTAAAAAAATAAAATTCACCTTTTAATTCACTTTATACCTTTTACATACTATATTCCAAATATAACTTTAACATACTATATTCCAAATACAGTAAACCTTTTAAAAGAAACCTCCATGTGACTTGACTTGTTCATGTTTTTAAAAGGAAATTCAATTTTGAAAAACCCAAAAATTCAATTCTTCATACCTTAAGTTTTTCACAAAAAACATACGAATATTTCCTTGGGAGATCAGTGCTCCTTGGACCATTTAAAGGGAGCACTAGTTTGATCTAGAAACGTTCCTTGAGTGTGGATTGGGGATCACTAGCACTCCTTGAGTGTGGATGGGGGAGCGACAACGCTTTGTGATGCATACACCGGGTGCGCGAATTTTGTGAAATTTTAATTTTTCAAGCTTGAGAGCGTCGACGGGTCTCTAACACTACATAGGGAGCGTCGATGACTTTCTAATCAATTCAATTCATGATCTTGCACCATGGATCTGGTTCTCAAGGATCTCCGATGCAACTCTGATACCAATAGTTAGAATTGCAAATGCAGAAAACAAAATTCACATATGATAATTAACAATCACGCAGATAAGAAACACATGGATTTCACGTGGTTCACTCAAATGTTGGGCTACATCCACCAAGCATTGGCATCGGTTGTCTTATTATTCAGATCATGGAGATTACAAAAGACTTGCAAGTTCTCTCATATCCTCTCACTTTGTCTCTCTTTCTCTACGGGATTACATGAATTTATATACATTTACACTAGAAACTGATTATTAAATGCACTCCTATCCATATTCTAACTTGGTCTATTTTAGTTGGAACCAACGCAGAATAATAGGATCCAAATCCATCCTTTGATGAATTCGTTGTCACCAAATCCCAACAGAGGATTCAATGCGGATCCCGCCCTGAGATCATTAGAAGGGGGGTGATCCTGGGGTAATGCATCCAAATCCATCACCACCTTTGCATGCAAATGCAGAGACATCAAAGAAATAGTGTTTTGGTGAATCCATCCCTCTGAGCTCAAATCCGCAAAGTTCTCCTGTTATTGGTTCTCAAGAGACGAAGGTGAGGCGCTGGAAGGTAAAGAGGTTAAAAAGAAAAATGGTGGTGTGAGCAGATGTTGAAATTGGGGCGATACCCGACTTACTAGCTATTTTGGATTTTTCTTAGTGATTGGTCATTTTGAACTATTGAATCTTCAAGCCTTTCAGTAGGTTTTCTCTGAGCTTGAATCCCAAGGTTTAAGGCTTCTTTTTCCTTGGTCCTCCCTTCAGGAGTTGTGGTGGATTTGGAGGATCAAAACTTAAATAGTTTGATCATAATAATTAATATGTATGGCCCTTATGCATATAAGGTTCCTTTATGGACGAAGGTGGAAAATTCTGGTTATTTAGGTGCCCCTAATGTCATTATTGGAGGATACCTCAATTTCACGCTATCATTATAGAAGGTATGGAGATGCCATCCTCGACAGTGTTGAATTTGGTGACAATGAATTCCTCCAAGGATAGATTTAGATCATATTATTCTGTTTTGGTTGCAACTAAATAGACCAAGTTAGGATATGGATAGGAGTGCATTAGATGAATTAGTTTCTTGTGTAAATGTATATAAATTTATGTAAGCCCGTAGAGGCAGATAAGGGGATGATGTGAGAGAGGATATGGGATATCTTGCGAGTCTGTTGTAATCTCCATGATCTGAATAATAAGACAACCAATACCTCTGCTTGGTGGACGTAGCCCAACGTTTGGGTGAACCACGTGAAATCTCTGTGTTTTTCTTATTTGTGTGATTGTTGATTATCATATGTGAATTGTGTTTTCCGCATTTGAAATTCTAACAATTGGTATCAAAGTGAAGGTGAGTTGAGTAGGTTCCACAGATGGGAATTGAGTAGAAAGTCATCGGCGCTCCCTAGACAGGGTTAGAAGTGCGTCAACGCTCTCACACTTGTGAAATTCCATTTTTCATAAAATCCACGCACCCGGTTCCTGCACCACAGAGCACTAGCGCTCCCCCTCCATAGTGAAGGAGCATTGATATCACACTAGCGCTCCCCCATCCATAGTGAAGGAGCGTCAATTTCCCTTCAAGGAAACACTCGCATGTTTTTTTATGGAGTGAAAAAGTAAAGGAATGGATTTTATACAATATTTGGTATTAAATATTGTTTCCATAAAACAAAAGGGTGGAGGATGCTTAAAAAGGTGAACCTTGTATTGTATGCATATTATATTAAATATTGTATGCATAAATTCAATTGGGTGGATTCTTTAAAAAGGTGAATTTTTTTTTTTAATAAAAGAATAAAAGGTGAGGTTAGTAAAAAGGTTTTTTATTAAACTTTTTTTTTTATTAAACCTTTTGGAGTTTATACCATTATTTCTTTACATTTTTTAAAGGGCTTGGTTTTATAAGCAATGGTTTTGGAATTTTTTCTTTTGTTAATGGAGAAAACTCAGAGTGTTAAATTCGAAAATGAGAAGTTCAATGGCAAGAACAATTTCAAGATATGGAAGGTTAAGATGCACAATTTGCTAATGCAACAAGGTGTGGTGAAGGCGCTTTTGGGAAAAGCAAAGAAACCTGTGACCATAACAAATGAAGACTGGGATGAGATTGATGCGAGAGCACTGAGTACCATACGTCTTTGTTTGGTCGATGATGTTTTGTTCAACATTGTCTCGAAGATGACAACAATTGGTTTGTGGACGAAGCTAGAAATCTTGTATATGCCGAAATCCTTGACGAACACGATCTTCCTGCAAATACAATTGTACAGTTTGCGCATGAAGGAAGGTACAAAAATAACTGATCATTTAAATACTTTTAATACTCTTTTAGTCCAGTTGACTAGCATGGGAGTGAAATTCGAATCTGAAGATAAGGTGATTACATTTCAAAATCATTTGCTGGAGAATCCACAATTGATGTCATTTTGTCATCGACGTTTCGAATCTTGATCGGGATTCATCATCAGGACTAATCGTCAATTAGAGAGCTAGTTGATCTTAGTTATTAATAGTGTATATGCAGGACAATAAATAGGATAACTATGTCGGCTAAATGTAACCCTAATTCGGATTAATTAAATACAAAATTAATTATTAATAAATTTAAACGTGACTTCTAATAGTGAATAATATAATTAATTAATGTTTTTAATAGATATAAATAGTTTGAAGTCTTTTAGGTTTTAAGTATATTATATTACTTAATATTATATTGTTTAACATTTTAATTATTGATGGAGATTAAAGAATTAATAAATTAAGATGACAAGTGATAATTATTAATATATCGTGAGTGATCTTTTAGATATAGAGTTCTAGGGTTTTTGTAGTATTTGTTTTGTAGTGTTTTTGTTTAAAACCTAATAATCTAATGTTTTTGTTTATAGCATAATAATATAATGATAATTAGTAATAATAATTAAAATAACATAAGTGATTTCTAAGTGTTGATATGTCTAACAATGTATAAAGGTCTAGGGTTTCTAATGCTTTGTTAAAAAGTTTTTAGAATTGTTTAGCCAATCATGATTAGTGATGATTATTAATTTAACATTATCTCTTAATTAGGTATAAAGTTCTAGGGTTCGTAGCATTCATTTTTTAGTGTTTTTAATTTATAACCTAGTAATCTAAAGATAATTGGTAATAATAATTAATATATCATAAATGATTGACAATGTATATAGGTATAGGGTTTTAAATCTAGGGTTGGCTTTAGATTGAAATTTAACTTATTATATTAAATGTTAATATTACTAACTGAATGTATAATTCTATTAGATATTCTAGAGGTTGATTTGTGATTAGGTTTTTTAAGTGTTTTTCTAGGATGTAATTAATAATAATTTATAAAGTGTCAAAGGATTAGGGTATATATAAGGTTTTATTAGTGATAATTATAGTACTAAGTTTATTAATAAGAATAGTGTGGTAGGTAGTACAGAGTTAGTTGGACTTTTTCAACTAGTTACCGACTCAAAGGTAGAACAAAACAAGTAAGGAAAAGGAGGAGGAAGGTGTCGAGCTTAATTTGATCTGAGAGGGTGTCTAAGTTGGTTGATTAATGGGTGCCAAAAGATGCTTACTTCTAGGCCTCCGTCTCTGTTCATATTGTTAGGGTGTTTGATTATTTCTAGGGCTTCTCTTAGGCGTCTCTTGTAGTAATGGTCCTCTTTTGCTAAAATCTTAGTATCCTCAAGGCAAACATGATGTTTGGTTTTAAATGAGTGTTCTGCTAAGGCCGAAGTGCGAGTGCGTTCATTTCTAATGTCTGCTTCATGCTCCTTGATCCTTACCTGAAATGATCGTCCGGTTTCCCCAATGTAACACTTGCCGCATGAGCACGAGATCTTGTAGATTCCTTTTCCTTGATGTTGGTCTATGATTTTGAAATTCTTCACCACAGAAATCTGAAAAAAGTGATTACATTATTCTGTTCTTTGTCTGCATCATGGGATCACTTTGTTACCTCTATTAGTTTCAACACACCAGAAAGTATTGAGTTTGATGTTATTGTTGGAGCACTGATGTCTGAGGAAACAAGGAAGAAAACCAATTCAGGAACCTCTACATCTGAGGCTATGGTGGTCAGAGGAAGACCTAAGGAAAGAGGACATGTTCAGAGGGATTTCTCTCGGTCAAAGTCAAAGGGAAAGAAGAGCAAACTTAAGTGTTGGTTTTGTGGAAAATCTGGACACCTGAAGACGGATTGTTGGAAGAGACAACAAGCCTCCAAAGATGACCCTCCAAAAGAAACGAAGGAAGAAAATGTAACTGAAACAAGTTCAACAACAGGTTCAGGTATGACTGATGAAGTTTTATCAATTAGTATTGGTTCACGTCATGATCAACAATGGTTATTAGATTTCAATGCATCAAATCACATGTGTCTTCATAGACATTGGCTTATTACTTACTAGTCTATAGATGATGGAATAGTTTACATGGGAAATTATATATCATGTAAAGTTGTAGGAATTGGTAGCATTCGAATTAAGATGTTTGATGGATTTGTTAAGATACTACTTGATGTGAGATATGTTAAAATATTGTGTAGTTGTAAAGAATATTCTTATCCCCTTTTGTGGATAAAGAAAAAGATAAAATATATATATCTTGACAAGTTGGCCCTATTGTGCCTAGACAAGACAAATGTAAATTAAAAAGGTAAAGTGGACAGGTCAGCCCTGACCTAATTATTGGGGGGACACAACTTGTATTTATAAGAGGCCTAGCACCTCATTTGTACACACACTCATCAATCTCTCTCTATGAAGTGTCCAAGTCTGAGAGTGACACAACTACAAGGAGAACTAACGCTGCTACAAGGAAGAGTATCTTAGTAAAGGGTTTTGGTCATCTTGAGAAGGAATATATTGGTCCAAGGGGTGCGCTACTCTGTTCTGGTTAGGGTTTCTGGTGGATCTTCTGTTTGGTGAGATCACTCTTGTGAGAGACACTGTA
>CBVK0100387038.1:0-11534 GCA_900067695.1 Picea abies | reverse complement strand
GTTATTCAAGTGAACTAAAAAGTTTTGGCTTTTTCATATTCTCTTTATTTTCATTATTCCAAGTTTAAATTGGGAGTGCATCATGCTACTAGTTGAGGAACTAGAAGTGAGACTACGAAAACAAAATCCATTAACCTAGGGCTTATAATGAAGTTTCTAAATTCCTTTTGCATGTTAAAAATTCATATGGAAAGTTAAGTTATTTAATGTGAAAGACATACAAACAAAACATTTAGTTGTACTTGCTGAGTCATTTATTATTATTGAATTTTGGGGTGTGTTGCATCATTGGGAGATTGTACTAATCATATCCCATGTTACTTTACTTGTAATAATCATAACAACAATGTGATACATTGTAACTTGTTACTCAAGTGAATTACAAAGTTTTGGCTTTTTCATATTCTCTTTATTTTCATTATTCCAAATTTAAATTGGGAGTGCAACATGTCACTAGTTGAGGATCTAGAAGTGGGACTACAAAAACTAAATCCATTAACCTAGGGCTTGTAATGAAGTTTCTAAATTCCTTTTGAATGTTAAAAATGCATATGGGAAGTTAAGTTCTTTAATGTGAAAGAATGTGAAAGACATACAAACAAAAAATTTAGTTATACTCGATGATGTCCAATGATGAGCATTTTCACCATCAAATTTCAATATTGATGCCAAGTGTAAGGTGCATGGAAGATGTCACTAAACTACTAAATGCACGTGTAATTAATAAGCATGAGTAGAAATGCCAAGTGTGGGGTACATAGAAGATGACAATTGATTATAAAACACGTGGTTCAATAATAAGGATAGTTAGTCATTTATAGTTCACATCACAAACCTCATATCCTTAATGTTTCCCAAAGCAATCAACCCACATCTAGTAGATGAGCATATTATCATGTTTTCTCAATCTCCTATCCTAAATTGCATATCGAATTGTTTATTTCTTGTTTTTGACACTACCTTATGAGGTCTATGCAATTGGGTATTCATTCCAAAAATGTAATTCCACATTATACAAAAATGTAAAATAACAACCCAATTTCAATATATGAATTTAAAATAAGAGTTTCTTAAAGAACGAAGACAAATGTTTAATGATAATAAATCAAGTAATTTTTTTTCATTGGCGTTCTCTTGGTGATGTAAATTTTTAGCAACTAATTGTTAAAAAAGTCATTGGTTTTTCTTAACCAACACATAGTTGGACATCCCTTTAATACCTATTAGAGGTAATGCTCTCTCATATGAAAGATATATAATTAATGCCCAACAATAAGCATCTTAAACATCAAATTCCAATACCGATGCTAAGCGTAAGGTGCATGGAAGATGTCACTAAACTACTAAATACATGTGTAATTAATAAGCATGACTAGTCATGCCAAGTATAAGGTGCATAGAAGATGTCAACTAAATATTAAAGGTGGGATTTCATAATAGGGATGGTTAGCCATTCACTTGTCACATCACAAACCTCATATTTTTAATTGCAATCAACCCACATCTATTGGATGACAATCTTAATATGTTTTTTTAATCTCTTATCATATATTACATATCAAATTATTTGTTCTCTTGTTTTTGACAATGTAAATGATACCAAGTCAAAGATGTTTTTCTTCAACAATGCTGGTGGTGTAATTTTCTATCAACTTGAACTAACTATTAAATATTTAATTGATCTTTATTAACCAACATATATTTAAGCATCCCTTTAATATCTATTAAAAGTAACGTTCCCCAACATGAAAATGTTGGTGGTGTAAATTTCTATCAACTTGAACTAACTATTAAAGTTTTTGTTGATATTTATTAACCAACATATATGTAGGCATCCCTTTAATACATATTAGAAGTAATGTTCCTTGACATGAAAATGAAAGACATACAAGTACAAATTTTATTTGTATTTGACAATGCCCAATGACAAACATTTTAACCATCAAATTCCAACATTGATGTCGAGTGAAAACTATGGGTAGACAAACCAAGTGTAAGGTGCATAGAAGATGACAACTAATTATTCAAAGCAAGATTTAATAATAGGGATGGCTATCCATTCACTTGTCACATCACAAGCCTCATTTCTTTAATTCCAATCAATCCACATATAGTGGGTGAGAATCTTATTAGCACTTCCAAAGCAGGGAATATAGCGGTCAAACAACGTTGACTTGATTTTGTTAAAAAAAAAAAAATCTCAAAGTTCCATGAAGTTTTTTTTTATTATTATTAAAATTAATTTTTTTATTTTCATATTTTTTAAATTTCTATTTATATTTTGTGATTGGTCACAAAGGCAAATGTGACTAAATACCCCTTCTTGGATGTGACATTTCTTAAAAAAAAATAATAAATAATAAAAATTTATAAAAACTTTAAATTACCACTTATTAGATTAATATGTTGGTAAATCCTAAAAAAAATCTCGCTTATAAATGAGTATGAGCTCATATTTGTATTGGTAAGACCAATGCAAAATCTAACAGGTTGTCATTTAAAACTGTCATTTAAGATCATTGATAAAAAAACAAATCAATAAATATTAGTTTGGTCTCCATTGACAAACCCTTCTCCCCACCTTTTTTTGTTCTCTGTAGTGATGATGGTAATGTGTTCGAAACAATGATAACAAAATTAAGAATTTTTAATAAAATGTATACATTGCGCAATGAACAATGGCCAACTTTGTTAGAGGAACAATTTTATAAAATTAAAATTTCTAACTTCACTCAAAGGAGTGGGGCCTAGAACTTGAGCACACCTGAAGGAAATAACACTACAACACTTGAAGGAAATAATACTACATGTAGAGTAACACCTGAAGGTGTGACATTTCTTAAAAAAAAATAATAAATAATAAAAATTTATAAAAACTTTAAATTACCACTTATTAGATTAATATGTTGGTAAATCCTAAAAAAAATCTCGCTTATAAATGAGTATGAGCTCATATTTGTATTGGTAAGACCAATGCAAAATCTAACAGGTTGTCATTTAAAACTGTCATTTAAGATCATTGATAAAAAAACAAATCAATAAATATTAGTTTGGTCTCCATTGACAAACCCTTCTCCCCACCTTTTTTTGTTCTCTGTAGTGATGATGGTAATGTGTTCGAAACAATGATAACAAAATTAAGAATTTTTAATAAAATGTATACATTGCGCAATGAACAATGGCCAACTTTGTTAGAGGAACAATTTTATAAAATTAAAATTTCTAACTTCACTCAAAGGAGTGGGGCCTAGAACTTGAGCACACCTGAAGGAAATAACACTACAACACTTGAAGGAAATAATACTACATGTAGAGTAACACCTGAAGGAAATAATACTACAACTAGAGTATGAATTTTGTGATTATTCGTAATTATTTAGATTACAGAGGAGGAATTAATGGACTAACATGTTGGAGTTTTAGGATAGGAGTGACTCTTTGTCAAGTAGATCCATGAAGGATTTGCACAACAAGATATCTTATTATCAGGTTGTTTTACTTCCTTTTGTTGCACATTCTCACTCATGTAGCAATATGTGGAGGCCTTATAGGATACCAATGACACTGTAATATTGTCAAAAGTTACTTCAACGGAAGTATTGAATTATATACTCTCATTTCTTGCAGAAAAAGATTACTCTAAATTGGATTTCTTAGACAAATTACTTGAGAAACAATCCCAATTCATTCCTCTTTATTTCATTTAATTCTTCCACAAGTAGTTTGTTTTAGGGTAAGAGCATTAATTATTTTGATTATAATAATAATACATACAACTAACAATATTACCAAGTCTCCATGAAAGTTGTGATACTCATGCACAGGAAATAACCTTATATACTTAAATGATATATGAGGTTGTGATACTCGTGCGCATGAAATAACCTTAAATGATGATATAAGAGGTAGAAACAAATTTTTATCCTTCATTTTCACAAATGTAGGGACTAGTTGCATAACAACTTATCCTTGTCATTTTTTTTCAATATCTTCTCTTATATTACATATCAAACTATTTGTTCTATTATTCTTTACATCGTGTCTTATGGGAGCTATGTAATTGGGCATTCACTTCTAAAATGGAATTTCATATGATAAAAAATGTAAAATAACATGGCAAATTCAATATGTGAATCTAAAATAAGAGTTTTTTAAATCATTTAGATAAAAGTTCAATGATAATAAGTTGAAGGATTTTTTTCTTCAACACTTTTTTGGTGGTGTAGATTGTATGAACTAACTATTAATTTTTTTCTTAATCTTTATTAACCAACACATATTTAGGCACCCCTTTAATACCTATTATAGGTAATGTTCTCCGACATGAAAAACATACAATTGAAAATTTTAATTGTATATAATGATTCCCAACAAAGAGCATTTTAACCTTCAAATTCCGACATTAATGCCAAATATAAGGTGCATGGAAAATGTTACAAAACTATTTAATAAACATGAATAGACATGCCAAGTGTAAGATTCATAAAAAAAATGGAAATCAATTATTGAAGATGTGATTTAACAATAGGGATGGTTAGCTATTTGCTTGTCGCATCACAAACCTCATATCATTATTATTTCCCAAACCAATAAACCCACATCTAGTGAAAGAGCATCTTATCATTTTTTTTCATTTTATTATCCTATCTTACATATCAAATTATTTGTTTTCTTTTAAATCACTTATTTTCCTATATTTCATATCAAATTATTTTTCATATCAAATTATTTGTTATATTGTAAATCACAACGTGCATAATATGGCAACAAAATATTAAAGATATGATTTAATAATAGGGATGTATCCATTCACTTGTCACATCACAAACCTCATATCTTAAAATTTTCCCAAAATAATCAACCCACATGTAGTAGATGAGCATTTTATCATGTTTTTTTCAATCTCTTATCTTCTTTTGCATATCATATTATTTGTTCTCTTATTTTGACACTTTGCCTTATATGCCTATGCAATTTGGTATTCATTCCAAAAAAGCGTTTCTCAAAGCATCTTGATGAATGCTTAATGATAATAAGTTGAAGATTATTTTTTTTTTTTAACACTTTCTTCTTGGTGTGTAAAATTTGTATGAAATAATTGTTAATTTTTTTTATTTTTATTTTATTAATCAACACATATTTAGACACCCATTTAATAGGTTTCTTGGTGGTGTATAATTTGTATGAACTAATGAATTAATTGTTACATGTTTTTTTTTTTATCTTTATTAACCAACATATATTTAGGCATCCATTTAATACCTATTAGAGGTAATGTTCTGACATGAAATATATATAATTAAACATTTTAATTGTATTTGACGATACCCAATGCTGAGTATTTTAACAATCAAATTCCAACACAGATTCCAAGTATAAGGTGCATGCAAGATGTCACTAAACTACTAAATGTATGTGCAATTAATAAGCATGAGTAGGCATGCCAAAGTGTAAGGTGCATAGAAGAAGACAACCCATTATTAAAGGCATAATGTCAAAAAACAAGAGAATACATAATTTGATATGCAAGATAGGATAAGAAACTAAAAAACATCATAAGATGCTCATCCACTAGATATGGGTTGATTGCTTTGGGAAACATTACAGATATGAGACCCGGTTTCGTAGTTTAGATAATCCTTAGTTTTCTCTTAGATGAGTTGGAAGATTATTAATTTAATGTGTGGATACTAATCCTAACGAGTGGAATTGACAATTACTTGGTGAATTTAAATATTAAACTTGAATTCTTAGTTTACTTGGATAAATCTATCAATTAATAGTTAGTTATTGCAGTGGAACTAGTCATCTTTTTCAGTAGGATGAAAAAAAAATTGCCTGACAAAGAAAATAATGACTTGTTAATGCAATAATTGGAGTACAATTGTACAACAAATCTCAACGTCATCTGGTTCTTAATGCTACATTATGATATTACGTCATCATTATAACAACAAGGAAATGATAGAGCGACTTCAGATTTAAATCTACTTCCTAAGTTATTTAATTATTCTTGTTTTACAGACACTAGAAAGTTCGCAGACTAAATTTAAGGTTAGCTGGTGAATAAAGATTTTAAATTGTCTTTATGTTGTGATCAGAGGGTTGTTACACAAATGGCTATCCCTACCTATTATTAATTCATGCCTTTAATAATTGGTAGTCATCTTTTATGCACCTTACATCAACATACATCTAGGAGCATCTCATTTTATCATGTATTTTCAGTTTCTTATCTTATCTTCTTGTATATCAAATTATTTGTTCTCATATTGATACATTGTCTCTTATTTTATTTTGCATATCAAATTATTTATTTTCTTATTTCTCAATCATAATAATTTAAAAACATTTTTTTAATTATGAAAAAAAAGTATAAATAATTTTTTACATGGTGCAATGAAGATTATTTTAAAGGCACATCCAATTAATATTTAATTAACCATCAGTAACATGGAAACACACATATACTCTTAAAACCATGGTAGGTTTGCAATTTAATAAATTAAAATATTTTAAATTATTAAAAAATATGCACTTTTAGAATGTGTGGGAGGTTTGGCCTATAGTAAACTAAAATATATAAATAGTGTTAGTTTTGCATTATGAACTTTTTGAATATACGTTTGCTAAGAATCCAATTAACTAGAAGTAAGAAGTAAGAAGTAAGTTTGCTACCTAAAAATATAAAGAAGGTTAATGTAAGACAATTGTATCTGAAGGTTTATGATAGAAGATTATTGGAATTAATTTCTTAGTCTATGACCATGTGATGACATATAATCTATTTAAGGATATATTATGAGTATGGATTTAAGGATATATTATGAGTATGGATGTTATATATGTTAATTAATTTTGGTATTATAAAAAATAATTAGATTAAGTTAAAAGTAGATTTGGAAAATATATTTATTTTAAATTTAAAAGATGGATTTTAGTTATAATTATAAATTTTTTAATAAGTTTAGTTTTAATGATTTAAAGGAGAAATTGGTGTCTTTCCTACTCATGTTTAAATTTTACTTGTGATATATTTGTTTCTCATAGATTAATTGCATTTACTAGGGGCCATTTTATGTGAATGGCTCAAGTGTGATCAATGAGTGGATTTGATGGATTGTATTTCTTCTACTCAATTTCTTAGCCACAAATTGATTTCACAAGTCACAAGTAAAATTTTTTCCGTTAATTGGAAGTGTTTTATACTCCAAAAATTACAAAATCAATCATTTTTAATTAAATAAAGTGAGGACATTCTTATATATGGAAAGGTGGTTCTCACAAGTTTTTAATTAAATTGGTTTATTTTGTTCCTATTTTCATCATTTAAGCTAACTTCCTCATTCCAAATTCCTCCATGTCATGATTGCTTAGTCAAAAATTGATTCTACAACTTTGCAAGTGAAATTCTTGTAGCTAACCAAAAGCATTCCAAACCCCCCAAAATTAAATTCCTCCATGTCATGATTTCTTAGTCAAAAATTGATTCTACAACTTTGCAAGTGAAATTCTTGTAGCTAACCAAAAGCATTCCAAACCCCCCAAAATTACAAAATTAAGAATTTTTAATTAAAGAAAGTGAGTACAAGGAAAGGTGGTTCATGCAAAGTGAGTACAAGGAAAGGTGGTTCATGCAAGTTTTAATTAAATTAATTGATTTTCATTTGTATTTCCATTAGTTAAACTAACTTCCTCCCTTAGGCCTCCTCTTCAAATATTTATAAACATGGGATCCAATTGGATTTTCTTTTTAATTAATTGGGCTTTATAGAAAAATGGATTGTACTTTCCACCTTGCAAGGATAAGGGGGGTTTGGAATGTCACAAATAAATGATTTTAACAATTTCAAATGTGTTGTTGAATATATGTCGGGGAACATGCTTGTGTAGGCTGAGAAAATGAATAAGAAAGTTTCCACATTAAAGTTCAGATTAACATAGACAATGACAAAATTGTCACCTGGAATTGTAGGCAATCCTTGAATGGAATATATGTACGAGAGAGCTGCAGGAATTGAATGATAATATTACAATGCATATATCCCTTCTAATGTCTCATTAGCACTTCAACATTCTCAAGCAAGAGATGTGCAAGACGCAATCTCTTCTTAATGACCATGTTACAATAATTTATGTACTTAAATGTGGACATTCTATGAGTCTTTCAAAAAATTCACCAATATCTCTGATAAGGGAAGCAATGAGACAAGCAAGGATGTTTCCACTTCACCATTTCACATAAGGAGTAACTTAATAAAAGTATTTTAAAACACTAGTGTTCATGGAATTATAAAAATTAGCCATATTTTAAGAATTTACAACCACATCCTCTTCTTATTTCTCTCTAGTCCCTTAGTGATAAATTCATTCATATCTATTAATACTCGTTGCAATAATTTACACTTTTATTATAAAAATTATATTAATAATTAAAACTTGATTTTCCACCTAATTTTAAAATCCTTTACCCTCAATTATTTACAATTATACAAAAATATATATTGAAAAAAATTCTAATATTCTATATAATACAATTATACAAAAATATATATTGAAAAAAATTCTAATATTCTATATAAATTAACATATTTGCATTTTGATTTCTTAAAGATCAGATAAAAAGTCCTCATATATACCATATTTCTAATATCACAAATTTGCCATGCCTATTGAGGTCATGATATGTTTATGGAGCTTTAGCCTTGTAGTTTAGAATTGTTTTTTGATATTTGTGTTTATGGATGTTTAGGATCAAAGTGTGACAACCTCTTAAAATAATTGTTGGAAGCTCCATGGGCATAGAAGGGTCATAAGCTTGTCAAGTTGATTGAATTATATGCAATTGATTATTTTCTCAAATTCAACTTCCAAACAATCTAGATTTATTAATGTTTTTTTTTGTTATTTATACTTTATAAAACATTATTGACTTTTACATTAAATGCATGTTTGTAGACATATCATATGTTTTTAGTGTGGTTGTCTTGGATTAAAATGATGATAAAATGATTCACTTTTTGGTGATAGATGTTAAATCCACACTTTCATTTAATGTTTCATTTATATCACGGTTTCCACAATATTTCCACCATGTTTTAAGATGCTTTAATGTTTTTAAATCAATCCGGTTCTTAGAAAACTGGAATTACAATGATTTAATTGTAATTATCAATTTTAATTTTATTAGATTCCAGCAAAGACTAGAAAAAAGGTATTTGTTCACTTAGACAATGTTCTTCACACATTCACCTTGTGTCTTCACACTAGACAATATCCTTGCAATTTGACAAATGAGAAGTTCTTAGAAAACTAGATTTACAATGGCTTAATTGTGATTATCAATTTTAATTTTATTATATTCTAGCAAATACTAGAAAAAAGGTATTTGTTCACTTAGAAAATGCTCTTCACAGATTCACCTTGTATCTTTACACTAGACAATATCCTTGCAATGTGACAAATGAGAAGAGTCTCGCTTGTTTCAACAATTATGGTTGGTATCTATATATAGAAAAGGTATTTATGTCACAAAAGAGGCCTAGATTCCACATGTACATTTTCGACAATAAAGAGGCCTAGATTTGCTCCATGAATATTGGAGGGTTGTATCATGTAGTTGTAACCCCAAAATTGAAACACCTCATACACTCTAGGTAGTTGTTGATCACTATGCCAAGCACAATATAGTTGACGGTCAAATGTCTCTTTGTAAATTGATCTCAAACCTATGGGAAAGTCATCATCTCCATCACATTCATCCTCATAGGGTATGTAGTCCACCTTCCCCTTTAAACCGATTCTTGTTTTGTTACTTGTTTTCATTAGTCCCTCATCTTCTGAGCTGATATATTGGCACATATTTTTGTTAGATGTATCATCTGATAAATAATCATCACTCTTTAGGCTAGAAGTTAGTGATCCAAGATACTTTAAATCAAGAACTTTATCCTGCAAGCATCCATTAAGAAAATAATTAATTATTTAAATAATATAAAACAATGTTTAAAAGAAGTATTCATGTTATTTATATCGAATTGGAAAATTCCTTATAGATTTGAATCGATTGTAGGAGGCATACTACCCACTAGAGGCTCATCAACTATGTAATGTCTTTGTACAATTGTTCATTTGAATTGTAGGAGGCATACTACCCACTAGAAGCTCATCAACTATGTAATGTCTTTGTACAATTGTTCATTTGAATTGTTGCTTTCCATGACACACGACAATTTTTTCAAAGTATTCATCCCATGTACTATAGTCTTGACCAACCTCTTCTTGAGAGCCACAATCACTGTCAGAGGGAGATAGGCCCAGTGGTAGCACTAGCAATCTACATCCTCTACCAATACCTTCTTCTAGGGGACATATGTCTCGAGGGTCTTCTAGTTCTTCTAGAGGACGTTTGACTCCAGTACGACATACACTTTAGGTAGTTGTCGATCACTAGGCCAAGCACAATATAGTCGACGGTCAAATGTCTCTTTGTAAAGTGATCTCAAACCCAGGGGAAAGTCATCATCTCCATCACATTCATCCTCATAGGGTATGTAGTCCACCTTCCCCTTTAAACCTATTCTTGTTCTGTTACTTGTTTTCATCAGTTCCTCATCTTCTGAGCTAATATATTGGCACATATTTTTGTTAGATGTATCATCTAATAAATAATCATCACCCTCTAGGCTAGAAGTCAGTGATCCAAGATACTTTAAATCAAGAACTTTATCTTGCAAGCATCCATTAAGAAAATAATTAATTATTTAAATAATATAAAACAATGTTTAAAAGAAGTATTCATGTTATTTATATCAAATTGGAAAATTCCTTACCACAATTCCTTATAGATTTGAATCGATTGTAGGAGGAATACTACCCACTGGAAGCTCATCAACTATGTAATGTCTTTGTACAATTGTTCATTTGAATTGTAGGAGGCATACTACCCACTGGAAGCTCATCAACTATGTAATGTCTTTACAATTGTTCATTTGAATTGTAGGAGGCATACTACCCACTGGAAGCTCATCAACTATGTAATGTCTTTGTACAATTGTTCATTTGAATTGTTGCTTTCCATGACAAACATCCACAAACAACAATTTTCTCAAAGTATTGATCCCATGTACTATAGTCCAACTTCTTCTTCAAAGCCACAGTCACTATCAGAGGGAGATAGGCCCAGTGGTAGCACTAGCAATCTACCTCCTCTATCAGTACCTTCTTTTAGGGGTCATATGTCTCGAGGGTCTTCTAGTTCTTCTAGAGGATGTTTGACTCCAATACGAGGCGCACATGCCTCAAGGGCACCTACTCCTAGTGCTAAAGGAAAAGAACTTCTACAACGACTACCTTTTGCCCGTAAAAGAGGTAGAGGGAATCAATAGTTTAAACTTTATTTACTTGATTTCATTGTAGATGACACATGAGTCATGATGACGATCATGAGATACATTTATTATATTTTTTGATGATTCAGGAATCAGGACATGATTCATTTTTTATGTGTGATGTATCACTAGACATATTATATA
>CBVK0100387021.1:0-14987 GCA_900067695.1 Picea abies | reverse complement strand
CGCTCTTCCGATCTCACTCATTCACAAGACATCCAACACATGTTGAGTACTCCTGAAATGTGTAACTCACCTCAGCCCAAGGAAGAACAATTGTTCTCCAACATACCTTACGCTCTTCCTCACGAGGAGTCAAATCAATTTAGAAGAATCACAAGAGTATATGCCCAACAGATCGGTGTGCTACCCTTATCTCCGATTATTCCTCGAAGAAAAAAAATAAGTAGACCGGTGGTCAACACTCCCAACAAGGTTTTAATGCACATGGTAGAAGACCTGATATATTCCGCGATCACCGAAATCAAACACCCTCTGAATCTTATACCCGGAACACCAGTTGATGACATCTCTGAACCAGGCGATTTCTCGGAAGAGGAGTTTAAAATAGAATCCAAAGATATGGAAGGTAACAACAACCATGACTAAGGAAGGGGGAAAACCACCTCATAACAACCAACCTTGGTTGGCCGGAGACGTTGTGGCCATTATGGGATGAGTACATAATCTTCCTCAACACCCGGAGAAACTACTTCCTAAATTCGACCTCGAAACTTCAGGATTACCGGAAGATCATATCAAGAAGTTCATACTCACGATTAGACTTATGAACATCCAACATGAAGACGTAGTATGCAGGATTTTCCCCTATATGTTTGAAAATTCAGCTTCCACGTGATATTTTAATCTACCAGTAGGGTCTATAACTAGTTGGACCAAGTTCCAAAAAGACTTTCTAGATAAATTCGCAGAGGAAATTACTACAGGAGCTATGATGGCTGAGTTGTTCGCTGCCACCATGAATTTGAAAAAGGGTCAAAGATTTCAATCAAATATTCACAACCATCTTAAACAAGTTTCATCCCAAAGTGAAACCAACTCAGGAATTGCAAATCAAAGTTTATGCTAATGCTCTCCCGGCTTCTATTTATATGTTTGTAAAAAGGGCCACCAAGCGAACCCTAGCTGAAAATTTTGAAGAAGCCAAAATGATAGAATTCCAAATGAAAGGGTGTAAATAAGGCCAAGTCTCTTTATCCAAGAAAGAATTTCAACCTCCTCCCAGGAGAGGACTCCTTTTGCCTAGACCACCGAGGAAAAAAGCAGAACCGACTCCCGACAAGGGTAATGGAGACATAGAAGACATACAACGCATGGTTAAGAAATTATCAAACGAGATCGTAGACATGAAGAGAAATGCAGGAGAGGGAAACCAAGGCCAAAGGCCCTATAAGCCTTTATTTAAAAGTAACCCACCTTTCAAAGAAATTGAGCCTCCCCCGGCTAACTTAAATATAGATCTAGGGAATGTAGCATCTGATTCTTTATGTACTTATCACCAGAAAAACCACTCCGAAAGAGACTGCCCTCAATGGGTGCATGCCATGAATTTGATGGCCAATCGGTTTCTAGATGAATTCTCCCTGACTGAACAACCAAGCAATTCAGTTATGAATATTGTTGACTAGGAAGAGATTGATCCACCACAAGATACAACCATGTTGATATGGGACCCTGGCCTGATCATGCCTTCTGGTGACCTATTTGAGTCTCAAGAACCATCCACAGAAGTCTCGGTGGTACTAACACGTAGTAAAGGTCCACATGTCCCTAAAGATACTTCTACCACCCAAACTTCGAGAAGTAAGGAAACTCCCGATCACCTAAGAGCACCTTTTTCTCCTAGTAAAGACCCTATACGCATCCATACCCCAGAATCGCCCAAACTGGATTACAACGTAGTTGAATATTTGAAGAAGTTAAAGGCTAATATATCAGTTATGGACATATGTAGGATTCCTCAGCAGAAGGACTTCTTGTTACATGCCTTGAACTTAGTAGAAAACCATATGACCAGAAAATGTCAAGAAATAAATCTATCTCCCTTAGATCTAGTTAGAAAACCAACTGTGAACACATGTTCGGAAGATAGAAAGGAAAAACCTTTTTTCCCACCGTTCCTCTTAACGTTTGAAGTCTTCAATAGGAACATCCATAATTGTTTGGTAGATTCTGGAGCATGTTCCAACATTATGCCCCTGTCTGTTTGCAAGAAATTAAATGTCGTTCCTCTCAAGAGAGATAAACATGTAATACAACTAGACAAAACACAGGTCAAGGTCATGGGGGAACTCAAATATGTAATGATCAGAATAGCGACACATCCCAAGTTTTTGCAAGTGATTGACATCATTTTAGTAGATATTCCAAAGGCCTAAGGGTTATTACTAAGTCGATATTGGTCTGAGAAGCTAGACAGATACTTCAGTACAGACTAGGTGCACCTTTGGCTACCATTGAAAGGATACAAGAATATGATCAGAGTCAATAGGGAAATGTATTTGAAGCATATCGTCACCGACCTAGAAACCTTGAATGAACCTTCATCGACATATTTCCCTATGTTAGGAAATTATTCCTGTGACTCCTACTTCAGAAAATTTTCTCCTCTCTTATATGATGTCCCTCTTACCCATAATTTTGATATGGTGTTTCAGGAGAAATCACCAATACCGATAGAGGAAACCCCCTCTTGCCAATAACCTACGTTGGAAAGCTTAGAGATGGCAGCAGAGAAGAAGGAAAGTAACAAGGAACGGGAAGCCCACTCACCTTTCCCACAATGTTGGACCTTATATTTTGATGGATCTAAATTGCAAGAAGGGTCAGGAGCAGGGTGCATCCTCATTGATCCTAAAGGTAAACACTATTTACTATCTTGTAGGCTAGAATTTGAATGTATGTACAACACTACTGAATATGAAGCTCTAGTACAAGGATCAAAGAAATCCATAGACTTTAATTTCAAAGAATTGAAGGTTTTCAGAGACTCTAAAATCATTGTTAGACAAGTAAGGAATGCTATACATTTAAATTCCCTGCACTTAAATAATTATCAGCATGAAGTGCATAGGTTAATAGATCATTTTGAATCATTCAATTTCACTGCGATTCCCAGAGAAAAGAATATTCTTATTGAATCCCTGGCCACAACTGCTTCAAGGCTGTCGCCACTAGAGGATTATTGATCCAGATTATTTTCGGCACGAAATGAGAGCGGAGATATAATAAAAAAAATGTAGAGAGATATCACATATATTCGATAGTATAATAGAAATGTATCAGAGATGCAACAATAAACACAGATATATAGTAATACACAATTTCTATCAATGAGATAAATGTATAGAGACTATAAAAATACAGAGTGAAAGACTCACTAGAATGGTGGCAACTTATCTCTGAAAAGAGATGTGACAGCTACTCATATTTGCAAGAATATGATTACAATGAGGCTTTGAAGGCCTTTTTACAATAAATAGGAATGCAAAAAACCCTAGACATCTAAAAACCTAACCCTAGGAGATGAAGCGCCAAAATTCATGTGGCCCCCGTTTGGGTAAGTTAGTACATTAACTTCCCGGGGTCGTAACTTTTTCATACGATCTTCGTTTTAGGTGTATGATAGCCCATTGGAAAGGTATCATCGAGGAGATTAATTTTGGGGTCTCAACCATGCCATAGGCCATGATTGAGAATATCGATGCCGAAAAACCTTCATTTAGGCCCTCAAAATGGCCCCAAAAGTTAAAACTGCTAAAAATAGTAAATTGCCAAAATTGCCAGAAAACTATTTTAAGCCAGTTGGAAAAGGTGGGTGGCCACCGATATACACCTAGAGAAATCCTCCCTCCTTAGGAAGAAATGGTCTCCATTGCGTTGAGTTCCCGAGGAAGAGGGAAAATCATTTGTTGAATTTGCATCTCAGTGAGGTGCTTGCCTTGCTAGAGACGTCGTGTTGCTCAGTTTGTGGAAGTCTGTCACGAACCTATTGAGGTTGAGGCTATTCAAAAAGTCAAGATACATGAGAGGATGGTGTGAAAAAGGAATATTTTCACTTTGTTGCAGCCTTGTCGACCTTCTTTTTTTGGATAGAAGGTGCTTGGTGCGAGGCTGTAGTGGTTGCAGTGTCCTTCTGTTCTCCTTTTGAACAGATTGTGAAGAAGCTAAATTTTGCAGTATGATATACTACCTTGTGGCACTTTTTAGGTGGAACAGTAGTTGGAACTACCTCTAGTATTCTGTAGAGCTGACCCCCCAGAGAAAAAATGACACTGCAGGGTCAAGACTCATAAACAGCATGGAGCTTCCACATATATGGTTGGCCCAAGAGAACATCACAGACATCGAGTGGGGAAACATCACATAATACCTCATCCTTGAAGGGTTGGATGTCATATGACAATCGACATTGTTGGCTGAAACGGAGATCTCGTCCTTGGCGAAGCCACCTAATGTTGTATGGATACAGGTGTGGTGTTGTCGACTGTCCCAACTGTTTGACGACCTCTGCTGAGATGAGGTTCTTTTGGGTTCTTCTATCAACAATAAAATGCAGTGGGGTCTCGTTCACCCACATCTGTGAATGAAAAAGGCACTCACCCTCTTTAGGATCTGTTGGTTCTTCTAGTTGAATTGTTGTGGTTGTGACAATAGCAGTGGGGTCTGCATCAATGATCTCTCTTTTACCAGTATCTTCAGAATCATGTTTTGAATCAGGGTTTGGCTCCTTGTCTTTGACCTCATCCACCAATGACTATTTTGTGTGACATTCATTGGTGTTGTGCCAAGGGATTTTGTGGAAATCACACCATTTTCCGGTGTCCTTCTTTGTCATCTCGTGACCCTTCTTTTCCTGTGGCTTGGACTGGATTTTGGGAGACTGTTTGTTAAGGTCGTCTTTGTCATACTTTGGTAGTTGCATATTTGCAGACCCAAAATCTCATTTTTTCTGGTGCTTAAATTTCTTCTCTATTTTAACAGCGTATCGATAAGAAGCACTGAGTGATGAGATGTCCAGAAAATCCATTTCAGTTTGGATGTATCTGTGTAGAGCCCCATGGTATTTCAAAACCAAATGTCGTTCAGAGTATTTGATACCCAGCTTGGTGCGCAAGGTATAGAAGGTATTGGTGAACTCCAGAACTGCTTGGCCCCTCTCTTGTCGTAGTGTGGTCCATCTCATGTATTGGTCCCCATAGTTCCCAACAGGGTAATACTGTTCCTTTACCGCATCCATAAAAAAATACCAAGTGGGCTCGACCCCATATATTCCAGACTCCTCTATGTAACTCTGCTCCCAATAAGTTTCCCACCAATGTTTGACATGGGGGAGAGATTTAAGGAGTGCGAAGGTGATATTTTATCTGTCGAAAAAATTGTGAACAGAGAAATAACCTTCTAGCAGGTTTAACAATTTGTCTAGGGCTTCTGCATCTATCTATCCTTCAAATACAGGAATATCAAAATTAACTTGTACCTTGAATGGTGAGGTGCCTCCAAAGTGGTCATTTGAGGAAGATGTCCATGTTGCTATCAGCAGGCGTTGAAGGCTGTGGGAAAAATTCTCCATCATTTCGTCCCTCTGTCGCATGAGATCTTGCTCAAGCAACAGACTAATAGGATCGTCTACTCTGTCGTTTTTATTTTCTTCCACCATTGAGGGTTTCTTGGGTGTGCGAGAGCGATTGTCCTCAATATTGACAAGATTGAGACCCAAATTTCTATACTCAGACCTCGTCGAGGACATGCACTGAAAAAATGATCAAGAACAACCTGCTCTAATACCACTGATCTGGATTATTTTTGGCACAAAATGAGAGTGGAGATATAATAAAAAAATGCAAAGAGATATCACAGAAATTTGATAATATAATAGAAATGTATCAGATAGGAAACCATAAAAATAGATATACAGTAATACATGATTTCTATTAATGAGAGAAATGTACAGAGACTGTAAAAATACAGAGTGAAAGACTCGCTAGAATGGTGGCAGCTTATCTCTGAGAAGAGATGTGATGGCTACTCACATTCACAAGAAGATGGTTAAAATGAGGCGCTAAAGGAATTTTTACAATAAACAGGAATGAAAAAAACCCTAGACATCCAAAAACCTAACCCTAGGAGATGAAGCGCCAAAAGTCACGTGGGCCTGTTTGTGTAAGTTAGTACATTAACTTCCCGGGGTCATAACTTTTGCATATGATTTCTGTTTTAGGCGTATGATAGCCCGTTGGAAAGGTATCATAGAGGAGATTCATTTTGGGGCCTAAAAAATTTCATTGATGACCATTGAGAATCTCTATCCCAAAAAACCTTCATTTAGGCCCTCAAAATGGCCCCGGAAGTTAAAACTGCTAAAAATAGTAAATTGCCAAAATTGCCAGAAAACTATTTTGAGCCAGTTGGAAAAGGTGGGTGGCCATCGATATCCACCTGTATCAATTATGAATCCTATGGATTCACTATGGAGCTTCTCTACAAGTCCTCGGTGCCTAACAACATTTCCAATTGGAAAGTCTTTGAAGGAGATGAACAGATCATAAACTTCTTGACTAACCAATATAATTTCAAAGATTTGGCTATTGACGATGAAGTATTCCAAGAGAAATAAACAGAAATCGATCCTCAGATAGGTCAACCTATTGATAAATCAAAGTCTCACACAACCCCGAAAGGGTTAGCTAATTTGGAAAATTTGTTTGACCTGAAAGAGTGATTTAAAGGGCCCAAAAATGCGAAGACCTCGAAAACCCTTAGAATATAAACCTTGGTATGACCATATCTAAGAAGGAAAGGAAATATTATCTCAAATTATTAAGACAATACCAATATGTCTTTGCATGGTCCTATCAAGATCTGAAAACATATGATGCCCGCATCATTCAACACACTATCCCGTTAAAACTTGAATTGAAACCCTTCCAACAAAATCTCTGAAAGTATCACCCGTCCTTGGAACTGCTCATGTACTAGGAATTGAAGAAACTTTTAGATGCCAAAATCATCTTCCAGTTTAGGCATTCCGTGTGGGTAGCAAACCTGGTTCCGGTGAGCAAAAAGTTGGGAGAAATCCGCTTATGCATAGATTTTAGAAATTGCAACAAGGCTTCAAAAAAGGACAATTAACCAGTCCCGCCAATGGAGAAAATCATGTAGACCATGTCGGGTTCAAATATTTTTTCCCTAATGGACGGTTTCTTAGGTTACAACCAAGGTCTAGTTTTGGAGGAAGTTTGTTTGAAAACTAACTTTTGAACTAAGTGTGGAACCTTCGCTTATGAATGCATTCCTTTTGGGTTGATTAACGCAAGGGAGACCTTCCAAAGGGCCATGGATGTGGCATTTTGGGGACTAATCAATAGGTGTGTGGTAGTGTATCTGGGTGATGTAACTGTATATTCAAAGAATAGAGAAGAGCACATCCAACATTTAACTTAGATTTTTGAAAGGTGTAGGAGATACGGTATATCTTTAAACCCGAAGAAAACTATCTTCGGCATTGAAGAGGGTAAGTTGTTAGGCCATATTATATCTCAAGTAGGCATTCGCATAGACCTAGAAAGGATTAAATCCATAGCTCAACTCTCATTGCCTCACAACAAGAAAGTTATGTAGTCTTTTTTTGAACAAATCAATTTCATGAGGAAATTCACTCCCGATTTCGCAGAAATTATCAAACCCTTAAAAAAGATGATTCACAAAAATGTCAAATTTAAATGGGATGATGAATGAAAGGATGCTTTCAGACACATCAAAACTACTATATCTTGAGACCCTGTGTTACGATGTCTTGATTTCAGTAGAGATTTCTTCCTATATACTTTAGCCTATGACCAATCGTTAGTTGCGGTATTGACTTAGAAGGATGATGGAAACAATGAGGCCCCAATGTCGTTCATGAGCACTAATATCCAAGGGGTTGAGATTAATTATCCTTCTATAGATAAACATGCCTATGCAGTATATAAAGCAGTAAAACACTTTTGGTATTACATCCTCAAGAACCACACCAAGGTAATTATGCCACATCCAATGGTCCGACCCTTGTTCACTCAATAGGAGATGGGGGAAAGAGAAGGGAACTGGATACCAGTGGTCCAGGAATTTGATCTAGATATAAAACCTGCCAAACTAGTAAAAGGGCAAGGGCTATACAAACTTGCATCCGAAGCCCAGGACCAAGTAAATGAAGACTCTGTCTAGGAGAATGAAATGGTGCTATGGTGTGGTGAAGTATCTTACATATCCCTGGGATAAAAGTCTTGGTATAAGGGTCTAACTTACCTCCTACACCATGGGACCTGTCCAGAAAATCTCAACCCTAGGGAAAGGAGAGCTCTTAGGTTAAAATCCGCACAATATCGCCTCACAAATTCGGTACTCTTCCGGATTAATTATGATGGGGTACTATTAAGATGTATCGAATGTGAAGATGTGGACAAAATTATGAAGGAGATCCATGATGGCCCTGTCAGTGGACATTTCGCAGGAAACACCACCGCTCATAAGATATTGAGAGCTAGTTATTATTGTCCCACCTTGTTCAAATATGCTCACGCATACGCTAGAAACTGTAAAGTTTTCCAAATCAGCACTGGGAGAGAGAAGAGAGTAGCAGTCCCACTCCAACCCATGACTGTCTCGAGGCCTTTCGAGCAATTGGGTTTAGAAATCATAGGATAAATTACACCAAGCTCTTCAAAACAACACAAGTACATTTTAACTGCCACTGATTACTTCAAAAAATGGGTAGAGGCTATCCCTCTGACTCATGTAAACAAGAAAGTAGTGATCCAATTCATAGAGCAACAACTAATCACGAGGTTTGGTGTCCCTTATGTCTTGGTTTTTAATAATGCAACTTATTTCTCTTCCACCCAATTGACGGAGTTCACTTTGGACAAGGGAATCATAATTAGGTACTCTGCAAATTATTATCCATAGGGAAATGGGGTGGCATAGTCGACCAATAATAACCTAGTGAGAATACTAAAGAAGACGGTTGTAGACAACCAGAGAAATTGGCATAATCTACTCCATAACGCTCTATGGGCCGATAGGGTCACACCCAAAGAAGCTGTAGGGAATTCCCCGTACTTTCTAGTGTACAGACAGGAAGCTATTCTCCCAAACGGACTTTACCTCCCATCTCTTCAACTGGCCCAGAATTCCAGAGAATAGCCTTCATCGACCATGCATTGAAGAATTGACACTCTTGTCATGTTAGAAGAAGAAAGGGAAATGGTTAAGTCAAAGTTCATATCTCACCATCAAATAGTGAAAAGGTGGTTTGACAATCATAAAGCTAAAGAGAAGAATTTTGAAATAGGAGACTTAGTACTGAAATGGGACAGAGCAAATGAGCCAAAAGGGAAGCATTCTAAGTTTTAGAATCTGTGGCTTGGACCTTTCCAAGTGGCTGAAAATATTGGGGCAAGCACTTATCGATTGCATAATCTGAGGGGGGAACCTGATGCCCTCCCAGTCAATGGCCAAGCCCTAAAAAAATACTTCCAATGATATAAAAAAAAAATGTGTGTGTGTGTGTTTTATGTTTTGTATGAGTGTTTTATGATTGCCTAATGGTTTTCTTGTTTTCTTTTTTCTTTCTGATTTTATGCACTTTTAAGAGTTGTATTTGGCAAGACAATAGCTGACCTTGAATCATGCAACATATCAAACTCTGTTCCTAACTCATCGCTCATATAAAACACAAGAAGGGCATAGGAGCTAATGGTTGCTTTGAAGAATCCCCTATCTAACCTACGCAAATGAACAACTTTGGAGAAATGTCAGAAGTGTCTGCTTAGTTGTTTGGTAAGACTTTAAGGGAAAGAAGGAAATCTGGAAATTACTACATGAACCGTGAAGACTTTCCCCTTCACAGTCACCTTGTGTAATATCCTAAGAAGATAGGCCACTAAGGTCACCACCAATAACAATAAATCTTGGGGGGATAGTTGACAATCTGATCCACACGCAAGGGTAGGGTATCTAGCCCAAAATCAGCTCAAAAGGATTCCACTCATAATTGTGGGTATACCTCTAAGTGATCCCCATAATATGTGCAATCTCTACACTGATATCAACAAAGCAGGGTGAGTAACTTCATCAATATCAATGTGACCTCGTGTTTGACCCTTGTGTGAGAAGGGCTTCCCAAGACAGAATGTTATAAATGGAATTTGACACTCCTTAACGCAAGATGCTATTGTGTGTTTTGTGCTTTGGAGAGTGTATCTCTCTGCCTATTCCAAAGCGCTAGCCTAGCTAATTGTTGGTGTAATAGAGCCCTAGAAAAAGAGTTACTAGTTAAATTTTATGATCGCGCAATGTTATTAGGGGTTGTTGTTACTCAAAGGAAGTGGAGATGAAATTGATGTTGTATGAGACTCTGACCCAACGATGAATAGATAGGAATGAAATATATCAATTTTCGTTCAATGAATCCTATGTACGGGAGGGAAAGAGAAGTTTTCTAGATCAAACTTGAACTACAATACACAATTTTCTTTAAAATGCAATTGCAACGAATCATGCACCAATAACAATTCTCTATTGTTTCTTTTTCAATAATTTCAACAATTGATTTTCAATATTTTCAAAATGAAAAAAAACTTTTGAAAGAAAAATGTTTTTTTTAACTTTTCAAAAAGGATCTACACCATAATGGTGAGGGTAAGGAAAACCAATAACTAATGAACAAGCAATAGACAAAAACCCAAACCAAACTTTCAATGGAAACAAAAATAACAAGTAGACCAAACTAGCCTTTTCAATTGCATAAGAAAAGTGATCTTCCCAAATAATGAGAAAATGGCCAAGGAAAAACACCAAAAACCACAAAGAAAATAGGTTATATCCCCAGTGGAGTCGCCAATTTTGTTATCAGACTAATCGGTAGGTGCGGACACTAACAGATCTCCCTAGATCCACCTGGATCTAGAACAAAACAGGGCAGGACGTGACTCTTTCCCTAAGTTATGACCATTGAATTAACTAGTAAGGGGGAACAAGTAACATACCTTTGTATCACTTCCTAGGGTCTCTGTTGCTCCCGCTTCACTCTGGTGCTCTCGTGAGGTCAATACCAAGACAACACAAACCAACCAAAGTGAAGATAGAAAAATATATTCAATCGTCAACTTATGTGTATGATCAAGGAATTACACAATAAAGTAAAAATAGCTTTATGGGAAAAGGACATGCCACTGTATCATATTAATTGAAAGTAGAAGATACAACCTGATTGCCTTGATGTCGCAAGCTTCCTTTTGGTGGATTTTGGCTCCAACACACACACACTTGCTCGATCCTTGTATGAAGAAAATCAAATCCCTCTTGATAGACTTGCTAGAGCCTCCAAGCTTTCGTTCAAGCTAAGTCCTTCACACAATTCTTTCACCAATTCTCCAATGAATCTGGCTTAACCTTTTCCATGAGAATTCCATCAATATATAGGAAAAAATGAGATGGTTACTTGGATAAGAATGATCCCACAATATCATGGAAACCAATAAAAGGATAACCATTCGAATGTCAACCCATTCTTCTAGAAGATTCCCTTTTAGAACCATCGAGAATTCATCATTTTCCAATCTTTATAACAAGTTTGCACCCTAGCTATGTAACACAGTGCAAGAAATTCACACCCTAGATGAAGGTAGCTTGCGAGAATGGGTCATTCTCGCACCCTAGGATATTAGCAACCTCCGAACTCTCTTCAAAAGTTTGTTTTCTGGGAAGAGATGAATGTCACTTTTCTCAGGAAAAATTTCTTATGAGGAGCCTAAGTACACCATCATTAATACACCATCGAGATTGACCAAAATCATGGGTAACAGAGCTTACGGTTTCTTTGAAGAATCCCCTATCTAACCTACGCAAATGAACAACTTCGAAGAAATGTCAGAAGTGTCTGCTTAGTTGTTTGGTAAGACTTTAAGGGAAAGAAGGAAATCTAGAAAGGACTACATGAACCCCAAACACAAAGCTAGCAAAGGATTCACCTTGACCATCTCACTTTGCGAAATAAACAAACATCATCCTCTCCCACTCGCTCGGGGCATCATGTCGATATTAAAATTGACATTGTCAAAGAAAGAACAGTGGGAGAGGGTATGAAAATATCTTTGTCAGGGCTATGGATGCTCGCTAACAGTGGAGCAAGGTCTGTGATGTTAGGGTGACTTCACTGGGGCTATGGACGGTTGCTGGTAGTGGAGCAACACCGAAGTAAGTGACTAGAGGTAACTAAAGGCTTCATTCCAGCGAATACTTTCCAAGACTTTGTGAAAGGGGGAATGAGTTAGGATTACAAGAGACAAAGGAGGAATTAAGGTTTAAACCCCACAGATAGGCCCGGAATCATCAACCCGAGAATTTCAAATGCAAAGGTAAAAGAGGCTCTGATTCAAAACCAGTTAAATTCTCCACCTACTTCTGTATCAACCGAGCCCTGAGGAAGGAACGAAGATTCATCTTTCACCCAATAAGTCACCATTTGTTGAGCACTCAACACACCCTAAAAAGCATGTGTCAAATCTTACCTCCAAATCTGCATAAGTCTCAGGTTCGTGGAGATTCGCCACCATAATTCCACTCAGTATAACAAGAAAGGTTCAAAGGTGAGAAACAAAATTAGATGAGGGCAACAGAGGAATAGAGTATGATGTGTGAAATAGGTCGTGAGAGTAATTATAGAAGGACGTTTGAAGTGTCGTGAGGATCAATAGTGTGTGAAGGAATGATCATGGTCGTACACCTTTTCAAAATATCATTTCATATGAGTCGTGTCGAATTCAACCATAATAATGTAGTTCATTTTCAGTGATACGAAATGTCAAGAAGAATTGAACTTAGCCTATTAAGTACAAAGTATAGGGATGATGAAATGTCATGGAGTATCAAGGTAGTCTTAGTTCAAGTTATTAATGTGTAATTTAATAAATTAAACTAACATGAAACTAAGTGTACCTGAGTTCGATTACCTACTCCCTGTTATGCATTTCTTACTGTAGATATCTTGAATTCAATTTTGAATGTAGAGAATGCCAAAGTTGTAACTAGAATCCATATTGTTGATAACCACTGTGACTGATTGATTCCATCTGGTACTGGCTGGTACTGACGAAATAAACCAAAATCTGCAGAGAAACTTGAACCAATAATAACTTGCTGAGAAAAAGATTTCCTGTTTATAAAGAAAATTATCTGATGGCTATCCCTGAACCTGTCTTATGTTCATTCCTGAAAGGAATCAATTAAAATTATTTCTTCAATAGCTTCAAAGATTTAACCCATGGTACAATTCTTATTTGTGTGAATAAATGTTCTGGAGTCGAACACAAAAATAAATCATTGGATTACCGGCCATTAATGAATGTCGTTAACCAATGCGAGATGACCCACCATTGATGTCAATGGGCCCCAAGGTACCTATAGTACATCCTAACAGGTATGAATAATGGTTTTGGTGTCGAGACACCTATAGGATCTATCAACCAAGAGACATTGATGCATTCCCATGGTTGTTAGCAAGGAAATATGCCATTGAGGCATGCAGATCCCAGGGTACTAAATAGTCTCTAATCTCTACTCCAGATAAGGTGTTGATTTCAATTGAGTGAGACTTGTTGGAAGGTGGACCTTAACATATCCCACATCATCCAACGTGAGTGCAGATAGAAATCTTGCATAAAATGATTTTTTGGGATAGTAATCACTCACTTGTGGATTTTATGAGCCCAAGACAGTATATGCTCATTGCTTTCTCATGTTTTGAGAGTCTGAGAAAATGCTAAAAGAAAACTCTGGAGGGGTTTCTTTCCCATCATAATCTATCAGGCCTGGTAAAGAATAATCATATCCCTAATAAATGCCCTCTCATACTTTAATGAGCAATTCAAAGGGAGCAAACAAGCTCAAATTTATTAATTTTAAAACAAAACAGTATATATTGATAAGAAAATTTCATAAAACAAAATGATCTTACCTTCTTACCTATTGTGAAGAAGTGATGGAATTCAATTCCGTACTTGCTTTAAAAATCCTGTAAAACTAAAAACAATATGTCAATATATCCAAAATATTGTTATATATATATATATATATATATATATATTTATCATTTTTTTATAATTTTTTATTTTTTTATTAAAATTTTTTTTATTTACAAAATCTTGAAACAACAAAAATGATCAAGGATTAGTAGGAGGAGAAGACTCTTCTCCTACTATCTTTATTTCTGGTTGTTTAGAAATTTCCTATAGAAAATCATCTCTTGACAAGGGTTTGTTATATACTTTTAATCGATGTCCATTTACTACAAAGGAATTTTGAAAGTCATCTATGGTCTTGATTCTAACAGATCCATTATCAAAAATAGTTTCTACTTCATAAGGTCCCAACCATCTTGTCGTAAGTTTTCCTTTGAAAGTTTTATATTTGGAATCAAAGAGAAATGCCCAATCCACTGATTGAAAATGCTTTTTCTTAATGTATTTATCATGCCATTTGCTACGTTGATTTTGTACAAGGATAGTTCTTTGAAGAGCATCTTGCCTAATTTCTCCCAATTCATTTAATTGCATAACTCTCTGTTTCTATGCCTTATCCAAATTCAAACCCAATTTTGTTGCTATGCGGAAGGTATGAATCTGAAATTCTATGGGAAGGAGAATTTTCTTGCCAAATACCAATTCATAAGGGGTATGACTAGTGGTATTTCTCCACGTAGTCCTGTATGCCCATAAAGCCTCTGGAAGTCTATCCGCCCAATCTTTGTGATGTAAATTTATTGTCTTGGTCAGAATAGCTTCTGAAACTTTATTCATGGATTCCACTTGCCCATTGGCTTGTGGATGGTATGGGGAAGACTTATAGTGTTTTATCCCATATTTATCTGTGAGTTCCTTCATTAGTTTAGATGTGAATTGAGCACCTTGATCAGTAACAATCTCTCGTGGAACACCGAAGCGGGTAAAGATATCTTCATAAATAAATTCAGCCACTGATTTCTCAGTTGCTTGATATAAGGATTTTGCCTCTACCCACTTGGTCACAAAATCTGTACAAACCAAGATGTATTTCTTCTTCCTCGACATTGGGGAAATTGGTCGTACAAAATCAAGTGCCCATTTATCAAA